>JAULAV010006906.1:0-70898 GCA_030789695.1 Scilla litardierei | reverse complement strand
AGAAATTAAATAACAATCAAAACAAAAATCGGAAACCTTGATGAGCTATTTGCATCGTGATTTATATTTATATTCAAATTGAGTATCAACGAGTATCCCAACTTGGTTCTCTGTTTGAATCTCTCTGCTTCTTCGTCCCTTCTCCTCTTCCTCTTTGATCTGAAACAAAACGTGAAGGGTGCGATCTCTCAACAACTGTAAGTTTCTCTGATCTTTGAAGATCTAATCTTTGTAAGTTGGTTGATTTGTTCGTTTGATCTCGCGATATTATTTTCTCAAATTTTTTTAATTTATTGTGAGTTAGTTTTGCGAGGGTTGATCTGAGATCAACAATGACGGCGGAGGCTGGAGAGTGCAATGGAAGGAGCGAGGGATCTAAGGTCGAATTCGAGGCGAAGGGAGGGGAAGATCTGAAGGATGGCGGCATTGCATGCCAAGATGGGGAGGAGATCGGCGGATCTTTCGTGATCGTGAACGGGGATTCCGACGATCACTCCGATAGGGACGTTGATCTCGAAGTGAAATTAGATCCCAAGTTTGAACCCGGGAACGGGGGATCAAAGTCGGATGTTGAGGAAATTGGGGGAAAGGAGGAGTCTTTGGGTGGTGATGGGGCTAATGGCGGTGAAAATCATAGTCAAGAGAATGGCGGTGATGTTGACGCTAAACTGGAGAGCGGGAATTTGGTTGAAGAGAGATCGGACGGTGACGGAGTCAAAAAGGAGGAGGGTGATCTTGAGGAGGAGAATGTGATTGGATCAAGATCTGACGTCAAAGAAGATGAAGAGCCTGATAACGGAGCGAAATTGGATTCGGATGCCCAAGTAGTAGGAGAGGAGGTTGAGGCTGATGTGGATAGGATTGAAGTAGAAGAGAGCCAGAAGGTCGATGATTTGGAATCGGATGTCAGAATTGAGCATGCGGAGGAGGATGCTGTGGACGCAGCTGAAGAGAAGCAAGACACTGAAGTCTTGGCTGTAGCGGAGGAGCGAGAGGCTGAGTTTGTGATTGATGATGGAGAATCCAACCAGGAGATGGGATCTGAAGTTGAACCCGAAGATTCGAAAGAACCAGCGACCGCAGTTCTCGAGAAATCTGAGTTGGATCCTCAGGTGGGAGAAGAGCAGGTGGCTGTGTCTGCAGTGGCGGAGGCTGTTGAAAACGGAGATGTTGAGTCAATCAACGTAGAAGAAAATCAGGAGGCTGTGGATGGTGTTGGAGAAACCGAAAATGTAGCAGAATTAGAACCAGCTATTGAAGCCGAACCAGGTCAGGAGGCCCACAATGTAGTTGAGGAGAACGTAGGTGTTACAGTTTCAGATCCGGCCTTTGAAGTAGAAGTGAAACATGAGCCCTATAATGGTATTGAAGAAATTGAAAAGGTTGCAGCTGTTTGTTCACCCGTTGAAGTAGAACCGAATCCGGAGCCTGTTAATGAGATGGACGTGACTGAAAAATTAGCGGAGGTTGGATCAGCTGTTGAGGAGGAACCTAAACCAGAGCCTGAGTCTGGGGTTGACGAGACTGAAAAATTAGCAGAGGTAGGGTCGTCTGTTGAGTTCGAACCAATACAGTGTATTGACACTGTAGTAGAAGAGATGGACTCTGAGGTAAAAGAAGAGGACTCCAAGGTTGTTGTTGAAGAGGATGACGGCCAAACAGAAACCGGATCCCCTCTTAACGGAGAAGCTGAACAGGAGCCTGAGCCTGTGGTAGAAGTAGCCGATGCAATTGAAGCAGAAGAAAGGAATGAAACAGTGGATGTGATTGCAGTGAATTCAGCATCCGAAAATCTTCTGCTTGAGAATGCAGTAGCTGGAAAATCAAATGCCAATGGTGATGCTCCAACAGATCAACCCTCAGGTCAGATAGAGAACGGATCCACTGATTCCACAACAGAAACTAGTGAAGATTCCTTGAAGGATGTCCCAAATGGTGAGGCTAGGGATATTCCGCTGGAGAACTCTGAAAGTCCCTGCTCCTGCCATATCACCGAGAAAGCATTAGTTGAAGAAGTTAGTCATTCCACTGATAGTAAGCATGAGGAGCTGCAAGTTAGCAGTGGAGACACTGTTCCATCCAAAACTGATATTTCCAGTGAAGGTGTTGAGCCTCACTCATCCAGTCCTGTTAAAGATACTGAGATAGAAACACGGATTTCTGATGAAGATGTTGAAACTAACAAAGCTGTACCTACTGACGAAGTTAAGCTAGAATCTGGGAGCGGAAACGAATCTGCTGAAGGTAGCGATTGCATGGTCAGTTCTGTTAAAGATACTGAGATAGAAACACGGAGCTCTGATGAAGATGTTGAAACTAACAAAGATGTACCTACTGACGAAGTTAAGCTAGAATCTGGAAGCGGAAACGAATCTGCTGAAGGTAGCGATTGCATGGTCAGTTCTGTTGAAGGGGACCGATCTACAAACAAGGACACAGATGAAGAACCCAGCCATGAGCAAGCTCAAGCTACCGAAACAACACAAGCTCCCGCAGAGACCCATGTAGTGAGAAGGCATCAAGTCTACATGATTAAGGTCCCCAGATTCATCAATGACGAGCTTCAGAAGGATATTCAGGCTGCTCAAGTGGAAATGCAAAAGAAAACAGAAGACAGAGATTCCAAAGGAACAGAGGCTCGAAAACAAGCGGTAAAGCACAATCCTACATGTATATTCTGATTTGATCATTTAGGCTACTCAATTTTATCAAATGCTTCAATGGTTTACTATTTTTATCTTCAGGAGGAAGTGAAGAAATACTATGAAGATTACCAAGCTGAACTGACCAAAGAGAAGAATGCACGGGAAAAATTTAATGCGAAGCGCAAAGAATTGGAGACCGTTCAACATGCGATAAACGTGATAAACAATGCAAATTCTATCGCTGATATTGATGAAAAGGTTTTAGTTTTCATGTTTGCTTGTTGTGACCATTCATGTCTTTTGAGCTTCTCTCCTTTCCAGTAGCTTCATCTTTCTTCATTTTTGTTGTTTCATGTCATTAGATACGTAATATGGTGCATAGGCAGCAACATGAAACCATATCATTGAAAGAAGAGAAGCAATATATTCATGACATTAATCAGATGAAGCGCCTTCGAGAACAACTTTCTTCAAAGAAATCATCACAGGAACAAACGGATGAGGCCTTTGGCCAAAAAGATGAGATTGAGGCCAGGTTTAAGGTAATTCTTGTTTTGGAATTGAATTTTATTATCTAATATGTTCATACCATGTAATGTGCTTGTGGCTGTTACTTTTTGCATGTAGGATTTCAAGAAAGAAATGGAACTGCTTAGAGCTGCTTTGACATCAGCTGAAAGCAGCACAAAGTCTGCCTGGGATAAATATAAGGCGCAGGAGAAACACTTAAAGGATTTGAAAGGAGAGCATAATGCAGCTGGTGAAGTTAGGCAAGAAGCATATCTACACTGGAGGAAATTAAGAGAACAGTCTAGTGAAAAGGTTAACCTTTACATTTTTCGTATAGATGTTGACACCTGGTTTTCTTGCTTTTGCACTTATAGACTAATTTTATTATAGGAGGGGTTTTATTCCTTCTCGGTTTTGTAAATTTTGATGTCAATGGTTCACATCCTTGTTTGCACCTGGATTTCCTATGTTCTTCAACACCCCTTCCCCCTTCCAAAGAAAACCCACACGCAAACACACAAAGCACGCACACACGCACACAAATTTAAAATAGAGCTAGAGCAACAACCCCAAAAACCCCAACCAAAGCCTTGCTTTCTTTATTTTGTAAGTCAATCTGGTTTGTAATGCCCAAATCGCTTATGTATTGTTTGCCTGGCAAACAAGCAAGCAGTGCTCAAGTTTGTCATGTTATACTACGCTTTGACCTCCATGGTTCTCTCAATTGATTTACTTATGCATGTGCTCAGATATTACACAATTTTTGGGTCTCTCTTTCTTTATTTATCTTATTGTTTCTGCATCATTTGGAATAGCTATGAACTAAATGTTTTCACTCAGTATTCATTTGTTAACTTCTGGTTAAAAAGGCTACATTGATAGGCTGCAATTTGACAAAATTATGCCGTGAGCTTTTCTTCAGTTTCAGAATGTTTGCAGACTGTTACCTATGCTTTCGCTGTTTGTTAAGAAACTTAACTAGGTTTATAGCTGATAAACTTCTTAAATCGGTGGTTATGTGGTAGTCTGAAGTGTGGAATTTAGTTTATCAGCAGTTTGTAATATACTGGAAAGAAGTTCCCAATATCTCTGGAGTTCATACTGTGCAATTTTACACAATAGATGTTAACAAGTAATTTGCTAATAAGTTAGAATATGTTCTCGAGGTTAGCATATAAAGCCGGTGTATGCTTTCTTAGTATAGACATAAAGTGTGGGCATAAATATATGCATGTTCGATGCCAAATCTAAAGTAAATTGAGAGAAGTACATTAACTAATCAATCAATGTTATAAAAGGATAAGCATTAGGGCTGTTTTAACTCTGGACATATAAAACCCCTCTGGAATTGCATGAATGTGCTTTATGCCTTATAAGAACCTTAGTTACAAATTAGTTGGACAACAAACAGAATACAATAGGATAATAGGTAAACGAAATGTTTCCCGGAATCTAGATTTCCCGAACAAAGCGCTTTGGGCGCTACACTAATCCAAGGAAAACTTCCTATGATATAGGTGAAATCATTCGGGGGAAATGAAGTCCAGCCTATTTTTTTTGTCTCCTTTCAAATCTTCACTTTTTGTTCTTGAACTCCTTGAATAATTGAGAAATCATGTACAGAACAGCAAAAATCTAGTTTAGAACCAATAATTTAAGAGAATATAACCTCTTGTTTTCTATCATTGGGCTAATATATCCATTCCTGAAGATTTTCAATACAAAGCAATATCCTTGAGAAATTCTACTTCTTATCCTAATATGGCATTGCTAGGCATGCCTAGATTCTGTATTTCCATCTGTGTAACCAAAGCTGGGATTATGATGATAAGAACGAGAACATTTGGAGGAAAATTTTCAAAATTAGGATTCTAAGTTAGGAGATGCATTCAGATAGTTGATTAGGCCTTGATAAATATTAATGTTTAGTGTAATATTAAGGACCTTATGAAGACCAAGTCGTGGTTGATAATTATATGATTTTTCTTCTTGTAAAACTAGAGAAAATATTACTGTTGCAAGATTACAGTTGACAGGATTGCTCTAGATGCTGTGGCGTCCATTGAAGGCTGTTTAGCACCAGCTCTTGGACACTTCTTTGACCTTTCTAGGAAGACTAGCATGCTGTGTTGGCTCCATCTCCTGGATGCTTCTTTGAGCATTCTGTATATGATTTTGTAGGGTTATGCAAATCACTTTTTGATTGATATTATCAAGCTCCGTCGTGGTTTACCCTTTTCATTTATCTGCATATAATCCACTGGTAGGTTATCAGGCATAGCAGTATGTTAAGCGAATACTGAATACTTTTACAATTCATTATCTTCTGCACTTCATTGCCATTTCCTTCTCTCACAACCAAGTTCATTACTAGTTTTGTTCCGGCATCTCGCAGGTAGTCACTAAATCACTTAGGAAACTCAGCTTTCATCGGATACAATGTATTTGGTTTTTTTCTTATTGTTTTTGTTGTTCTTGGTCAGTGCATGTGTGTGTGCACATGCGTGTGATTTTCATTCATTGTGTGTGCATGTGTGCGTCATTTTTCTAATTTACTAATCTTTTTATTCATTTATAAAATTCCGAGGTATAAAGGAATTCCTACAATGAAATGGTGCGATTGATCTTCTTGGCCATCTTAAGTGCTCTGTGGGAATTTCTATTGGATAATATATAATGTAAACCCATTATTGTACTTCTTGTAGCATTGCCGAAAGTATATGTGCATGCTTTCGTGTAATGATTCATGTTATTCATGTAATGATTCATGTTCATGTAATGATTCATGTTTGCCCACTTAATCAAAACGAGCTCCTGAGAAGGGGAAGTGTAGATGTCCACACTATCGTCCCATTGAATAGTGAAAAGTAGGTGGGGCCTCCACACTCCCCCTCTCACAGGCTTATTTTGCCCAAATGGACTTTCAGCTCATGTCCATTACACACACATACTCTCTTATACATACATATAAATACACATATGGGTCCAAAAAGCCCACTCAACATTTTTTTAAATGATCGAGACCGATTTGATATTCATAATTTAAAACCCAAATATATCAAAAATCCAGGGAACCCAAATTTTTTTGCCTGATGATTTAGGGGTGGGAAGCACTATTATTGTTAACCAGTAATTTTTCAACAACTAGAACAATGAGAAAAAAGCCTTGGGTTAACTAGATATTTGGAGTATTTGGTTTTTAGAATATGAAGATCAAAAAAATAAATGGTGCAGAGCTTTAAAAAATGTGAAGAGTTTGGTCTGCCATAATTGATATGTATATCAATGAATGTAGGAAATTTCCTACACTACCACCCAAAAAACCACTTCCCGCTTCTTTCTTTGATGAACGGAAGTGTTCATGTGGATCTCTTTATATACTAAAACACAAATACACCAAACATCACGTGAATCCATGTTGTTTGCACATATTGAGAGCAACAATATTGCTGTTGAAATGGAAGAGTGACAATACAAGGGCAGACAACTGCACATATTCATTGGAAACTACATGTAGAATCATTTGAGGATGAAAAAAACATTAGGGTGGATGTTATTTGGCAATGTAACTGTGACCATTGTGGAAAGTAAGAATGTAGGATCTCAGTCAAAGATGTGGCTGGTAGAAGAAAGGTCTGATTGAACTTGAATTGACATGGTAGAAAATGACAGAAATGATGCTGTCGAGAAATGGGGCAATCAGTAGAGTTGACTGGAAAAAAACAGAAAACAGAAAAGGGGGTAGCATCCTTTTTTAGAAGATACCAACAGACAGGGATAAAGAGTTCTGTGTCATTGTTTTTCTCTTAAAACTTCTCATACTGTCTTGCACCTCATGCTATATGAATAGTGTGGTCTAATAATGAAATTCTATATGTAAACAGGTAGTTTCTAGCCAAATCGTATCCAATTAAAATGATACAGTATCCATCTGGCTATAATAAGGTTGTCGATGAAATGCTCTAGTGACAAATATGGTATACTAGTACATGAACATGCCCTCCGCACGGTGATAGTCGTCACCCGGGCGCAAATGTCAACTGGAAACGGAGATAGTCGTCACCTCTGTGCAAAGTTCAAAAAGGGGGTAAAAATGTGAATAGCAATGGGTAAAAATGCGAAAATGCGAAAATCTGGGCCTAAGAGCAAAAAAACTCGTGTGGGGGACGAGGTATAGTATATTTTTCACGGATGCTATGTTTTCTTGCATCTGTGAATCTAACTTGGAAATAGAAGCTTGTTGTTAACATTTCCATTTCCGTTTGGATATCTTCAGAAGTCATCTATTATATTGTTCAAGTCTCAAGATATTGGCACATTTATTTTATTTTTTCTTTTAAAATTTGTTCGGTGCCCCAAATGTCTGGGCCAATGGCAGGTTGTTGTTGAGTTATTATAAAGGGGTGGACATTTCTTTCATTGTGTTGATTCTCATATCCCCTACCCTGCTTAATTCATGTCGGTTTACAATATTACTCCTATGATTTGGACGTGGTGATGATCCCGATGACACTCTATTCAAGAACTCATTAAGACCATGGGTTAGTCCCAAATGACCAGTACGAATTCTCAGATTATTCATCTGATATTTGATGGTAGCGCACTATTGTTCCTTTCTTTAGGGGAAGGATTGAACACTGTGTTTTTATTTGTTTTTTTGTCATGCTTTTGTATGTCGTAATCTACAATGTGTCAATGGCTTAATGTCTACAAACCCTTTTGTATTGAATTTTACGCACGGGGCCATCCAAATCTTTTTCCAAACCCAAGCGCCATTATTTCCTGATCCAGCCTTCTATCCAGTGCCCATTCTTTTCTAAACCATGAAAAGTTTTATTATTATGAATATATCTTATGAGGGTCCTATTCCTATAAATGACAGTGCCGTTTCCACTGAAGTAATGTGGGTGTATTTGCATTTGTTTGCAGGACAAACATTTTAGAGCGTACAGGGCTGACCAGTCCACCGCAACTACTTACATTTTCTCTGGAGACAATCAGGGGCTATTGACCCATTGTAGCGGACAGGTGACTGCAGCCTCTTTTTTCTTGGCAAGTTCTGCTGAATCATCTGCTGACATGCTTGTTAACAGGTGGAAAGAATCATGGATCTTTGGAACAACAATTTGGAGTTCCGCCAACAATATGTGAAGTCCAACATGTACAGTACGCTGAAGAGGCTGGGGACTCCAGATGGACGGTCTCTTGGTCCTGGTGAATCGGCGCCTATCCTTCGATTCCATGTAGATAGAAGTTCAAAACCCTCGTCCGTGCCTTCATCGAAAAAAGAAACCCAGCTTCCTGTTTTGGCATCAGAAGTTAAACAAGGAAACGTGAACGAATCTCCCGCAACCAAACTGGCTGCAAGGGCAAATCAGTCGGCTATATCGAAATCTTCTGGAAAGCCTGCCGTTGTAGGAGGCGGCGTGCCAGTTTCTAATGGTGAAAAGACGAAGGAATCTAATGGCGAAAAGACGAAGGAAGACGAGAAAGAGAAAAAACTGAAAAGGGAGCAAGAGGAACAAGCAAGAAAGGCAGATGAGTTGGCCAGAAAGGAAGAGGAATTGAGGAAGGAGAGGGCAGCAAAGGAAGAGGAGTTGAGGAAGGAGAGGGCCGCCGCTGAGTTGAAAGAACGGCTGCGGCTGGAACAGAGGGCCAAAGCCAAGGAAGCCGAGGAAAGGAAGAGGCGAAAAACTGAGAAGGCCCAAGCAAAGGCAGAATACAGAGCACAAAAGGAAGCCGAGCTCAAAGAACAGGTAATTTACAGCATCAAATGCAAGTATGCATTTGGCTAACTTTCTTTCATTCACTAAACCAAAGCCATACCATCGTCTCTGCAGAAGAAGGCAAAGAAGGAAGGCAAGAAGTCCGGCAAAGCTGACACCATGAGCAACGGAAGCACCGAAGCGGAGAGCGCTCCCGTCCCTGAGACGAACCCGCCGGAAACATCTCTGGAGCCCGAAACCTCGCCTGGCGCTGTTTCAAAGAAGAGGCCTTCAAGGCCGCCATCATCAGCAAGGCAATATAACAAGGTACAAGCTCCTGTTCCTCCGCCTCTCCGCAACAGGGGCAAGAGGAGGATGAGGACATGGATGTGGGGGTTGCTGGTTGTTCTGGTGGTCCTCTCCCTCTTTTTCGCCGGAAACTACATTTCCTTCTCGACGTCTAGCCTGCCGAGCTTTGGCCTCTAAATGGTATATATATTTATATAGAGCAGTTTGGTTTTTATATATATGATGGTCGATCTATAGAGGATAGGGGATGGGGTTGCTAGCAACGGATTGATGCTCATTCTTTCTTTTGTGGATTGCTCATTAGGTTTTTTTCTTCTATCGGGTTTATTTATTTCTATAGTTTGCTGCCTTTGGATTTGAAATTACGTTCTCGATGAATATTTATACCCGTCATTGTTGGATTAATCCCAGCTTATTCAAGGTGTTGATTATAAACAATAATGATATTAATTGTAAGTTTTCAATCTCTGTTGCCTACAGTTGCTTGCCTTAATAAGAAACATGGTCTTCTCTTCTCTCAGTTGTTTGATTTTGTGGCGTGATGGAGAAAAGCTACATGTGTGCCATTTGCTGTTTCTGTGCGTCTGATTGATAGGCATTTGGTCTGCATACGATTTGTAATTTGTGATGTTAGTATGTTTCATTTGGGGAAGGGCTGGAGGAGGAAAATGGCGAGATATTTCAAGGTATATTATTTCTGGGGCCGAAAATTTTCGTGTGATGTAAGAACTTATTGGAGCTCTGTCTTGTATTTTGTATGTGTGTATCCTTGCTGAAGTTGTCAGATTTGCCTCTGGTCTGGGCTTTTAAGGGTACAAGTTGGAAGTAGACTCAATCGCGGTTCGGTTCCGGTTTTGAACCGTCTGTTCCGGTTCTACAAAACCTGGAACCGGAACCTAACCGATTTAGAAGCAGTTCGGTTCCGGTTCTTGGTCGGTTCCGGTTCAGTTCCGGTTCGGTTGTGATGAAAAATATATGAAAAGTAAACAAAATTTAAAGGCTTATAATTTAAAAAAGAAATATATCTTGTCACTAATCAACTTAATGCAAGTTACATATAAGAAAATTGAGGATGTGACAAACCAAAACGGGAAATGTAAGAAAACTTTGTGAGAAAATTGAGAATGTGAGCAAATTGGCCAAAATCGAATCGGTTCCGATTCGGTTTCCCGGTTCTGGAACCGGGGAACCGGAACCGCCTGTTCCGGTTCGGTTCCACAAAAGGGCAAACCGGAACCGAATCGGCTTGGTCCGGTTTCGTTTCAAATCGGTTCGGTTCTGGTTCGGTTCCACGGTTCGAATCGAACCGTGGTCGGGTCTAGCTGGAAGTGCGCGGAGCACGGAGCACGGGGCTGTTAGACTTTAGAGTTTTTGAAAATTATCGGTAATCTTAGAAATGCCTTTTGAACTATTTATGGAAAATTCTTTTATAATCGTGTTTTATTATTAATTAAACTAAAGTATTGTTTGTAATGGGGAGATTTCTAAGTGGGGTTCCACGGGTCCAAACAGCACAGAAGAGTAATGATTGTTGGGCTGGAGGGCCACCTTCTGGGCCTGTAAATGGGTTTTGAGGAGACTCAAACCTGCTTGGTACTAGACCCCGAGAAAATTGGCTAAATACCATGGGTCAACTATCACTTTTAATTTCTACCACCCTATTTAAAAACTTTGCTAGTACCACACCCCCTAAAAAAAGACTAAAATACACCCGTTCGTTCCCAAAGATTAAAACCCGTCCGCAGTGAGCGTATATTGGCGCAAATTGGCGCATATCTACGTCGATGCCGAACTCCGACCACCCCGCTTCAAAGCCCGTCCGCAGCTGCCCTCCGACGTCCACGGAGAAGCCAGACGCCGCTGCAATATGCGCATATCTACGCTGGCTTCTCCGTAGACGTCGGAGGGCAGCTGCGGACGGGCTTTGAAGCGGGGTGGTCGGAGTTCGGCATCGATGTAGATATGCGCCAATATGCGCCAATATACGCTCACTGCGGACGGGTTTTAATCTTTGGGAACGAACGGGGGTATTTTAGTCTTTTTTAAGGGGGTGTGGTATTCTAGCAAAGTTTCTTAATAGGGTGGTAGAGATTAAAAGTGATGGTTGACCCATGGTATTTAGCCAATTTTCTCAGACCCATTTAGCCAAATCTAATTAGGATTTTATGCATGCCAACCAGTATAGGACTCATACGTTGGGATCTCCTGCAGATGACCGACAAAACACTTGGGGTTTTTTTTGGTTGGGGGGGATGGGGGGTGAATGTTGTTCTTCAAATAATAAAAATTCTTTGGTAATCCTACCTAGTTTATTAAATGAAGTTACCCAAATAATACTTAATCAATAATATTAACTTGCAATAATAAGACTGAGCAGCGGAAGCAAATGCAAGTTCACAATGAGCATAAGAGAGACACAATCGTAAACACCCAAATATATCCTTGTTCGGGGCACTTCCCTTACGTCCTGCAGAACGTCCTTTCTAGGACGTAAATCCACTAATCATTTGGATTTACAGTAGGTTTCAAATGGAACAAACATGTCCAACAATGGACAACACGTTTCAATGAGACAATACCTCTCCTCAAAAGAGATAACACCTCACCAAATGTGAGAAGAAGAAAATGCTTACAACATTTTACATATAGCCAAACGTTGAAGCTTCTTGTGTTGATTGTGAGGCTATAGTGGATCTCTAGTTGATGAGAAAATGATGCTCTTTGAGATCGAAACTTAGGCCAAGGAAGATGTGGAAATATTGAAAAACTTTTTGGCCAAGAATGGGGATTTGTCGCTTAAAAGCTTTTGAACTTTAAAACACTTTTTCTCTTGAAAATTTTATCAATTACATTAGCAAAAACCCTCGGCAATCTCAGCATATAAAGGAGTGAAAAATCGTTGAAAATCATTTTCAAAAACACCCCTTCAACGGATTAAACGACACCTTTCCGTAAATCGCGGAGCTGGCTTCTTTGTCCGTTGGGTTGATGGTAATCGACTGCTGTACAAATAGTAGTCGACTCCCGAAAGCACTATAGTCGACTTTCGAAACAACTGTAGTCGACTACTTCATAGAACAGTGAGTACCCAATGAAAAGTAGTCGACTCTTATTCAAGAAGAAGTCGACTATCTAACAGATAGATGGAAAAGTATTTTAAAACCTTAGGAAATGATTTTCAAAACATTTAAAAACATTTTATGTGTGTTCCTAAATATGTGAAAGCTTCAACAAAGACTTTAACATACTACCAAGATATAAAATAAAATTACATCTAACATGAATTATTAAATAAGCTTCTTGATGCAATTTGCTCTTCATGGCCATGTCTTGGTTGCCATTGAAGTTCATAGTCTTTATTGGCTCCAATTCTCCTTGATTTGCATTGATTGATCATGAAAACTGAATATCTACAC
The DNA here is from genome assembly GCA_030789695.1 of Scilla litardierei. Classification (NCBI taxonomy): domain Eukaryota; kingdom Viridiplantae; phylum Streptophyta; class Magnoliopsida; order Asparagales; family Asparagaceae; genus Scilla; species Scilla litardierei. The sequence continues at coordinate 58,313 of JAULAV010006906.1, read as the reverse complement.
ATATACACTCAAAAAGATATTTGTACCAACTATGTTGCTCATCATCAAAACTAACATGTGATACTCAATATTCAACATCATATACGTTTACCTGATTATTAAATGTTTCAAATATTGGTATAAACACTTCGAACATGTTTACAACCCTAACCAATTTGTATTATAATTAAAGTATTTCAAGTAGTATATATTGTATATAGCATATATTCTCTAAAGTTATTTTTGACCATAAGATTGAGGTCATTGTTACATGGTTCTTAATTTGCCTATGTAATTATGTCATCTTTATTATTTTTGGTGCATTGCTCTTAAATAAGCTACATTTTAACAGCTATCTTTTTATCTGTATTTATTATTCTTTTTGGATGATCTACATCATTAAACTTACATATTGGTTTTGAAGATTTAAATTTGATTGACCATCAGAGTATACGATGATTCGAATATTTAAGAACTTGTTATTGTTTACTTATATTTATTTTTGGAATGTTAATCATTTATAGAATGACGCAGTTATTTTTTTGGTGGGATTTTATGTTTTGGTTCCCCTACTTATGTCTAATTAGAAAAGAGTATTCCAAATCATATTATTTGTGATTTAGTCGTCAAAATTTATTAATTTGCTCGAAAAGAGCACCCCTTAAAGTTTTCCATGCAAAATTCAATCCGGATATGGTTAGATACATGTTAAGCTGGTTACCCATGATTTAACCATTTTCATTTTGGGTTTTAAGTTTCAATAGAATATACTTCAATTTAGTTTTAATAAAGATAGGGTATATTCATTTAGATTTAATAGAATATACTTCAATTTAAACCTAAGTTAACCAGGAACGACTCCTTTCGAGTAGCCTATTAAATTTGGTAATATATATAAAATCATATGATTTTGGTTACTCTTTTGCTATTAAAGGTTGATAAAGATGACAAATATCTAAATGTTGTAAACCATGGCGGCTACGGAACCCCGTAGCTCTGTATTTATAGTAATAGGGTTACATAATGGGTGGACACCCACTAACGGGTTGGGCCACCAAAAGCCCGTTTATAACACTTCCCCTTATCCATCCATTGTTGTAAGCCGTGATGAACGCTTCAGGGTTCATAGAGCTTATCTAATCATGGGTCAATGGATACTTCTAGATCCCAAGTTTAAGAGTACTTGCCTCGTTAAAACATTTGCCAAGGAAAACTCAGTGGGTAAAACAAATGGCTAGGGGAAAAGAGTACAAGTCTCTGTAACTTCCCCTGATCGATGGATATCACTAGAGGTGGATACTTCTGGATCCTAAGTTAGGGATAACTGCCTCGTTAAAACCTTTAGCTATGGAAAACCCAGTGGGAAAAACCAATAGCCAAGGAAAAAGAGTACAGTTTCCGTAACTTCCCCTGATTAGTGGAAGTATTTAGGGGGTGGATACTTCTGGATCCAGAGTCAATGAGGTTGCCTCGTTAAAACCTTTAGCTATGGAAAACCCAGTGGGAAAAATCAATAGCCAATGGAAAAGAGTACAACACTACATTTGACTCCCCCTGATCTGTACAAGCTGCAGGCTTGCAGATCTCCTAGACAACTATACATCAATCTCTTACAGTGTTCCGATAATAAGTACAAAGTACAAGGCATCGCTCAACTATACAAGACATCGCTCATCTATACAAGTATCGCTCATCTATGGCAGCTACTGAATCTGAGGGATCTCTTCTGAAGAGGAGTGGTCTGCAAACCTGTCACGCCCTGCTTCCCATTAGGCTTGGGAGCGAGGACGCGAACGGGCCCGCTTGTGCAAGTCAGGAGGAGGTACTTTTGCTTTTCTTTCCCCCTTGACTTACACAATAAGCGTCTGTGTGAAAACCGTAGGTTCTTGCTTTGCATTACTCAAAACAACACAGATAAAAAGAATTATTACAATCTCAGACATCTCAACGGAATTACAACGTTGCAGGAATAGAAAAGAGAGGGTCTTATGACCCGTACAACAAATGAGTGAATTACAATGACGGTTCACTAGTCAACGATCCTTGGCCTACTGGTTCAGCTATCGCAACTAGTCCTCCTGGTGCTATGGCTCGGGATCTGACATACATCCAAAAACATGAATGTATGTCAGCAAGGGTCTGCAAGTAGAGTTAGAACCCAAGGCAAGATATACAAATTTACACTGAATTTAAGAAGCAATTATGAATTAAACGAGATAGCAAAGAAAGTTTAAGCATGCTGATTTTAAAGCTGATTTTTAAAGTAAATACATCCTATCATGCAGTTCTAAACAATCTGACAAGTAAAGTAAAGCATGTCAATTTCACTGAGATAACAATTTCACTTTGCAAGTTTCGAGTTAGTTTCACACATCTATAATGGGGTTCTCGCCGGTAGGACGTGATGAGTGGGTCGTTCTTCACACGGGGGCTTACCGTGCTTGGCGCTAACCCACCGCATACGGGTGGTGCCCTTGAAGAGAGTACCCCGTCATACGCCTAGTGGCCGCACAACCCTAACCCCACCCCAATATTTGTGCTGGAACACGAGCCAGCCTAGTCAACTCACATGACATCACGAAAGTCACGATTTCGCCTTCGAGGCGCACGATTTCACGATGTCACTCTCTTGTTAGTCATTTTGAGACATGCAGCAATAATGTGACCATTTATCTTTACACAATAATTTCCATGGTTACAAGAGTATCCCGCAATATTTACAACAATTTAACAAAATCCTGAGCATGTGAATTTAACGAATGCGACTTGAAAATTTAGTTATGGAACTTTGCATGCAGAGAGCTAAAAGAGTATTTACATTAACAAATTCACTATAAATTGCATACTTGCCTGATTTCGGTGATTTTGGTGTCGTTGGGTTCGTCTCGACGGGTACTACGTAACGGTACGTCCGGTTCTCTGTTTTGGTTAAGCAAATCAATGAATAAGATTTATTGCGAGATAATCAAAATATCGGGTTAGTACCCGATTTGGGTTCGTCTAATTTTATTGGGCTCTCTGGCTAGGGTGATATTTATATTATGTCACACTAACCTGATACATCTTATTTTATCCCAATTTTATTATCCTAACATAACTACTAACGTTCTGAAATTAATTGACACTAACAAATTAACATATAAACTTATCACTAACAACCTATTAACACTAATCTTAACTTAAGCTAATGGTATGTTTAACATCCTAATTAATACCCCCCACCCACTTTTACCTACTTCAACATTATTTTAATACGAAACCCCCTCCACACACTCTCTCCCTTCAATTCTTTTACAACTGTCCTAATACATTTTCTCTCTTTCATATAATTATTAGGCTGACTTCTTCTATATTTGTTTAAGAGGCTGACCCTTCTCATTCATTTCTCAGTCTCAGTCTCTTCTTTCCTCTCTTCTTCCGTTCTTTCATTTTTCTCTTTTTTTTGTTCAAAAACTTGCAGGCAAAACTCGCGAAGGGGAGAGGGGTCTCACTTGCACACCAAGGGGAGGAAGGAAGGCCGGCGGCCTTCCCTTGTGCACGGCGACGATCCCAACGACGGCGGCTTCCTCCGGCGCAGCGGCGGCGGGCGGCTCCCGGAGGCCGCGGGATCCGGCGCTGGGCTGGCCGGCGGCGGGTTTAGGGGGGTGGCAGGCCGGCGATCGGAGCTGGGGTGGGCGCGCGCGCGGCTGTCCTCAGGCGAGGGGGAGCTCGGGAAGAGGTGGAGTTGATCTGAAGAGGGTTTGAATTTGTTTGATCTGGAATGGAGTTTTGAATCTGAAATTGTTTTCCCTCTAGCTTCAATTTTCAGTTTGGGTGATGATTTGAAGATTTGATTTTGGTTTGGGGGTTTGAGAAATTGGATTCTGATTTTGGGAAATAGATTTGGGTTGGTGGATTTCTTTGATTGAGGAGATGAGTTTTGGGAAGAAGTGATTTGGAATTGATTCGGGTTTGATTTGTGTTGATGGGTCTTGGGTTGAGGGAGTTGATTGTTGGGAAATTTGGGTTTGATTGCTGCTGGTTTGGGGAAGAACTGTTGGGTTGCAGGGAAGAAGAAGGGTTTGCAGAAGTGTTTGCTGGAGAAGGGACGTTTCCCCTGCTGTTGAAATACAACAGTGAAGGGGAACAAATTGATGGGGGAGGAGCTGTATGTGGGGGGAGATTAAATTCTCATGTTGGATCTCACCAACAATTTGGTGAGATGTAGTGCTGTAGGGTAAATGTAATTAGTTAATTAAGGAAAAGGTTTTCATCCAATAGTAAAAGTTTATCAGTAATCTTTTTAATTAAAGTAATTAAGTAATTAAGCAAAGTGTAATTATTAAAATAAATGAAGTAATTAGCGAAAGTTAAAAATGATTAACAATTTTATAATTAGTGAGATAATTAAGTTAAGGTAATTAGTTAGTGTTAAAATTAACCAATCATGCCATGGTAAAAATTAGGAACCCGAGACGCGCTCGCGTCGACGCGTAAGAATAGGACTCGAGCATTAAAACATCCGGATGAAAATACGGACACACAATAATCATACGTCTAGAAATTACCGGCCGTTACATTCTACCCACCTTAAGAAAAATTCCGTCCTCGGAATTCTCATCCACTAAAGAGTAGGGAACAAGTATGGATAACGCTTCCGTATTTCTACGAGGTAAATTATGACCTGAAATACTTCGAGACGAAGAAATGAAATTGGTTAAAAAGACACAAGTGTGTGGTTAAGGTTCAGTTTTCAAAAAGAAGTTCGGATGACTTAGCACCAATGGTGGCCTTAACTGTTAGTGGGCAGCGAAAAAGCTAGGGACGACTATCCAAGATGTGCAGGGATGAGGTTGAGTGATGAATAAAAATGTGGGTGTATATACACTTACAACTGTAACTCCCATATTGTAACATAATGCACGCTAAACCTGTAATCTCAGTCGAATACTCCTCAAATAAATCATCACTACTCGTCTCATCATCGAACAGCTCTATAACCATAATCACATCCTAGCACTTAACTACAGTCCCAACCTTATCGTTCGAATTCTAACTCAAGGTTCTTGCTTCAAAATAATTAATACTTTATGCCAAATAGCCTTTGAAAGAAAAACACTAAGTATCCTCAACCAATACCATTTGCAAATTTCTTCACCCTTCACTTGTTATTGATATTAGAGCAATATCATCTCCTATGAAATCTCTAATGTATAGTTCATCTATAGCCAAATTCTCCAAAATTATTTATTCCCCTAAATGATCTTATCCATTATATATCATCATGTTGTTCATTGCATAACCTAACTGGTAATACTACAATTGTGACCTCTCCCAACTCCGATCTTCTTTATATCAATCAATCCATATAATGATGATACACCGGTTGCTAATGTGTGACGACCATTACAAATACGTCCAGTATTCATCACTATTTACAATCAATAATTGTCTTGTTCCCAACACATTCTTCCTCGTGACAACTCATAAATTTATTCCCATAATTAACAAACTACCGAATCACATCTTGCCATTTTTCACTGTGTCTTGTTCTAAACAATGTCAATCAATCCACATAACTATCTATTCTTATCACCATAATGTATCATTTCTAATATCTTCATCACCATATCCGTATAATTAAGTCTTGTTACTTCAAATATTCTACTCATTTTTTTTCGTCTCCATGAATCACGGTGTACCTCAATGGGTATTCTTAGCTGTTACTAATCCGAATTTCAAATCTGCAATGTACTCGTCCTCTTGTGTACTACTCATAAAAGGAACCTCAATTGAATCCATTAGGCATGCGTATCATCCAACTGTAAGTCTTTAACACATCATTCTATTATCACCGTATAAAATGGAGTAACCTAAATTCGTTGTGTTCAAAATCAACTAATCACAACTACCCTCATGTCATCTCACACTATGTCTAGCTGAAACATAATCCTATAACAATAACGATCACAACTAATGCTATAACAATATGACGATTAACTTAACACTGGCGATGATGAAATAAAATAGAAGAGAAAAATTTAAAGGGGCTATAACGTAAATTTAAAACGAATCTTGCTACGGTTGTAATAAGTAATGACGAGCACTAATGATAACTAAACATAGTGTATGATTTAGAGTGGAAATATGTAACGGGTCAAGATTGTGATGAACGGTTTCAGGTGAGGCATGGACAGGGAGTTAGGTTGGTTAGGTAGCATAAAATAGTCATGATTAATCAAGTGATTAAGGAGGATGACGAGTATGCGAAAAATAACGAAATGCGTAAATGGTATAAGTTAAAACATGAAATGTAATTTAGTTAAGTAATGAATGAAAAGAGTAACATACAAAGGAGTATAGTGAAGCAGCGATTGCTTTGTGAATGCAAATGGAGATAGATTTAGTAAAGAAAGTATTTTGAAAAAAACATATATGATTGGTTGTTCTGAAATATACTAGTAGCATCGTAAGAAAAGAAATTCCTATATTTGAATTAGTGAAAAGGAAGTAATGTTTTTTTTAAATGAAGTTTATTATATAAAGGAAGTATGGTAAATATACGAGTATGGATGTTATAGGTCAGATAATCGTGGTGAGATAGTAACTAAGGGTTACAGCGAAGAAAGTTTCAAAATCAAAGAATAAATTTAAGTCAGCTGGAGAGTATGAAGTCTAGGTATATACTAAAGATTTTTTTTAAACGGAATAAAACTGGGCGAGGAATTCAATGAAAGGATTATCGAAAGTACTTTTTTTTTGAATCAGCATTGAAATGTCATCATTGTTGTTCTTAAAGCATTTTGCACAAGCACGATTAGCATGTATCAAATAAGTATCAGAATATGTAATGGGGAGGATTTGAAAGAATAGTGATGGCTGTTATGAGAGTATCACTTGAATCGAGAGCAAGGAATGGAATAGGATGATCAAAATGTAAATACGACTAGGACATAACTTGTGAATCTGCTACGATGGATTTCTGTGGCCATCGACATATGAATGTATGTTAATGACGTTATAAAAATCAGGGGTATGATTATTGGGCTGACTAAGGATAAGGGGACTTGGGACTAGGATGTTCTAATGAATTTGGTCGGTGTAGGAAAGGTGTTGTTTGAGAGTCAAGATTGTAATATTATCCATGCTATTTTAGAGTATTTTGCATGAGCACTGACCTGCATGGGCCACCACTAAAACCTGTCACGCCCCGCTTCCCATTAGGCTTGGGAGCGAGGACGCGAACGGGCCCGCTTGTGCAAGTCAGGAGGAGGTACTTTTGCTTTTCTTTCCCCCTTGACTTACACAATAAGCGTCTGTGTGAAAACCGTAGGTTCTTGCTTTGCATTACTCAAAACAACACAGATAAAAAGAATTATTACAATCTCAGACATCTCAACGGAATTACAACGTTGCAGGAATAGAAAAGAGAGGGTCTTATGACCCGTACAACAAATGAGTGAATTACAATGACGGTTCACTAGTCAACGATCCTTGGCCTACTGGTTCAGCTATCGCAACTAGTCCTCCTGGTGCTATGGCTCGGGATCTGACATACATCCAAAAACATGAATGTATGTCAGCAAGGGTCTGCAAGTAGAGTTAGAACCCAAGGCAAGATATACAAATTTACACTGAATTTAAGAAGCAATTATGAATTAAACGAGATAGCAAAGAAAGTTTAAGCATGCTGATTTTAAAGCTGATTTTTAAAGTAAATACATCCTATCATGCAGTTCTAAACAATCTGACAAGTAAAGTAAAGCATGTCAATTTCACTGAGATAACAATTTCACTTTGCAAGTTTCGAGTTAGTTTCACACATCTATAATGGGGTTCTCGTCGGTAGGACGTGATGAGTGGGTCGTTCTTCACACGGGGGCTTACCGTGCTTGGCGCTAACCCACCGCATACGGGTGGTGCCCTTGAAGAGAGTACCTCGTCATACGCCTAGTGGCCGCACAACCCTAACCCCACCCCAATATTTGTGCTGGAACACGAGCCAGCCTAGTCAACTCACATGACATCACGAAAGTCACGATTTCGCCTTCGAGGCGCACGATTTCACGATGTCACTCTCTTGTTAGTCATTTTGAGACATGCAGCAATAATGTGACCATTTATCTTTACACAATAATTTCCATGGTTACAAGAGTATCCCGCAATATTTACAACAATTTAACAAAATCCTGAGCATGTGAATTTAACGAATGCGACTTGAAAATTTAGTTATGGAACTTTGCATGCAAAGAGCTAAAAGAGTATTTACATTAACAAATTCACTATAAATTGCATACTTGCCTGATTTCGGTGATTTTGGTGTCGTTGGGTTCGTCTCGACGGGTACTACGTAACGGTACGTCCGGTTCTCTGTTTTGGTTAAGCAAATCAATGAATAAGATTTATTGCGAGATAATCAAAATATCGGGTTAGTACCCGATTTGGGTTCGTCTAATTTTATTGGGCTCTCTGGCTAGGGTGATATTTATATTATGTCACACTAACCTGATACATCTTATTTTATCCCAATTTTATTATCCTAACATAACTACTAACGTTCTGAAATTAATTGACACTAACAAATTAACATATAAACTTATCACTAACAACCTATTAACACTAATCTTAACTTAAGCTAATGGTATGTTTAACATCCTAATTAATACCCCCACCCACTTTTACCTACTTCAACATTATTTTAATACGAAACCCCCTCCACACACTCTCTCCCTTCAATTCTTTTACAACTGTCCTAATACATTTTCTCTCTTTCATATAATTATTAGGCTGACTTCTTCTATATTTGTTTAAGAGGCTGACCCTTCTCATTCATTTCTCAGTCTCAGTCTCTTCTTTCCTCTCTTCTTCCGTTCTTTCATTTTTCTCTTTTTTTTGTTCAAAAACTTGCAGGCAAAACTCGCGAAGGGGAGAGGGGTCTCACTTGCACACCAAGGGGAGGAAGGAAGGCCGGCGGCCTTCCCTTGTGCACGGCGACGATCCCAACGGCGGCGGCTTCCTCCGGCGCAGCGGCGGCGGGCGGCTCCCGGAGGCCGCGGGATCCGGCGCTGGGCTGGCCGGCGGCGGGTTTAGGGGGGTGGCAGGCCGGCGATCGGAGCTGGGGTGGGCGCGCGCGCGGCTGTCCTCAGGCGAGGGGGAGCTCGGGAAGAGGTGGAGTTGATCTGAAGAGGGTTTGAATTTGTTTGATCTGGAATGGAGTTTTGAATCTGAAATTGTTTTCCCTCTAGCTTCAATTTTCAGTTTGGGTGATGATTTGAAGATTTGATTTTGGTTTGGGGGTTTGAGAAATTGGATTCTGATTTTGGGAAATAGATTTGGGTTGGTGGATTTCTTTGATTGAGGAGATGAGTTTTGGGAAGAAGTGATTTGGAATTGATTCGGGTTTGATTTGTGTTGATGGGTCTTGGGTTGAGGGAGTTGATTGTTGGGAAATTTGGGTTTGATTGCTGCTGGTTTGGGGAAGAACTGTTGGGTTGCAGGGAAGAAGAAGGGTTTGCAGAAGTGTTTGCTGGAGAAGGGACGTTTCCCCTGCTGTTGAAATACAACAGTGAAGGGGAACAAATTGATGGGGGAGGAGCTGTATGTGGGGGGAGATTAAATTCTCATGTTGGATCTCACCAAAAATTTGGTGAGATGTAGTGCTGTAGGGTAAATGTAATTAGTTAATTAAGGAAAAGGTTTTCATCCAATAGTAAAAGTTTATCAGTAATCTTTTTAATTAAAGTAATTAAGTAATTAAGCAAAGTGTAATTATTAAAATAAATGAAGTAATTAGCGAAAGTTAAAAATGATTAACAATTTTATAATTAGTGAGATAATTAAGTTAAGGTAATTAGTTAGTGTTAAAATTAACCAATCATGCCATGGTAAAAATTAGGAACCCGAGACGCGCTCGCGTCGACGCGTAAGAATAGGACTCGAGCATTAAAACATCCGGATGAAAATACGGACACACAATAATCATACGTCTAGAAATTACCGGCCGTTACAAAACTCGGTAGGTAGCACCACGTCTCTGACCCAGTCGTCACTGTGTCTGCGAGGTACTGCAGGACCTGGCTGTGCGCACTTATGATTTGCTTCTTGGATTGATGAGCCTCTCGGGATGGTGGGATTGATGTTGCCTTGGAAGCATGCTTTGCTGGTCTCCAGGAGTTGGTCGCTTCTTTATTGCAGTCATCGCGATGATCTGTAACCTGTATCTGCAAATACATTTAACATGTTGGATGATCCTTGACCCTTGGAGGTAGCGCAGAAGCTACATATCATTGGTCCAGTGGTGCGCTGCAGGCGCTGCACTATATCTGGTTAAAGTGTTTACTGCCAGATAAAGGAGTGTACAAAAGACACTTGAGTAAGGCACTTCAGGACCTAGGATATCCTTCCCCTCTTCCAGCGAACGGAAGGGGTCTTAATGTGGATCCATACAACCAGTAGGTGTATTGGTGAATTGCAATTTTCCATGTTTCTTCATCGCCTGGATGATGATTTCATCTTATGGATGGTAATTCATCTGCTGGATGATGGTTTCATCTTCGGGATGATGGTTTCATCTTCGGGATGATTATTCATCTTCGGGATGATGGTTTCATCTTCGGGATGATGGTTTCATCTTCGGGATGATTATTCATCTTCGGGATGATAATTCATCTTCGGGATGATGGTTTCATCTTCGGGATGATAATTCATCTTCAGGATGAAGGTTTCATCTTCAGGATGATAATTCATCTTCAGGATGATAATTCATCTTCAGGATGAAGGTTTCATCTTCAGGATGATTATTCATCTTCAGGATGAAGGTTTCATCTTCAGGATGATTATTCATAAGGGTATGTTGTCACATCATCCATAGCAACATAGCCTAAAATTATCTTTGCTAATCTCATGGGTTTCGCAATCATGACCAGGGAGCCTGATGCATCAGTTTGATTAATTTTGTAAGTGAGTTAAACTCATCTTACATGGTTACTTCCTGGTTTCTGCGAAATAAGCCTCTAAGGCTATAGCGTTTTGCTTATAGCATACGATTTTATTTATTTATACAATACTCGGTAGCCCACAGGTTTGATATCTTTTGATATCAGGACTTCAGGTCCAAACACTTCACATTTCATAAGTGAGTCCAGCTCAACTTATTATTGCCTCGTTTCACATAATTTGGCCAAATTTCTGCGTTTGCTTCAGGAAACGGAGATTGTGAACGATATCAATGGCAAAATGAAATGTGAGTAATTGTCGACAAGTGTGTTTTATCCAAATACCTCTCCGTGTACGTACATTATTCAATTTATTCCAGATTTATCTCTTCTGGAGGTTCTGGAAAAGGAGAGGATATGGTGATGAGCTCACTTTCCTGTGGTGGTATTGTTTTAGGGTCTCGTGGTATGTCCTCTCATCCATTGAGGATATCCACTTCTGCTACTGGTAGATTGCATCTATTATAGTTGGTATGTCAATCCTAGCTGGATTTTTAGTAGCAGGGATGTGTGAATTTGACAATATTTATATTGTCAGTAGCTATGTCTGATAACTGTTTAACAGTTTCATTAGTGTGGATCTTCAGGATCTCATCACTATTCATGATAATCAGATCATAGGTATTAATGTTTTAAATGGTCCATAGTGTTGATATGGGGATGTATACTCATCATGGCTCCATCGATAAGATGTGCACTAAACGCTTCCCTCGTTAGGGGTTCTCGGAAACTGTTTATATGAGGTGATCAGGCTCATATAAATAGTTTCTAAGGAGGCGTTCTGAAGGTTTGCATACTCCCACGTGGTCACCTACAACTGGATTTCTAGTGGACAAGTAATCCGTTTAAATCATTTTAATGATTTACATATAACCCATTTCTGGGTGTGAACACAAAGCTTCAGGGTGTTCAATTTTCTTCCAGTTGTTAAATTGATTTCCCAGTGTTATCCCAAAAATCCGCAATAAGTTCGACTTCAATGAAGTTGAGCATAGAACTAGGGATATGAACCCGTCAAGGCTCCATCTATAAGATGTGCTCTAATGCCTCCCCCTGTCACGCCCCGCTTCCCATTATACTTGGGGGCGAGGACGTGAACGGGTCCGCTTGTGCTTAAAGCAAAGAAGAAGTACTTTTTTTTTCTTCCTTCTTTGACTTAAGCACAATAAGCGTCTGTGTATGACTACTTGGCAGGTTCTTGCTTTGCGAACAATTGGAACAACAAGTAATGCCATCATTACATTCGACATCCAGATTACATGTACACAAGGGAATTAAGGCCTAGCATGGCCATTACAACAGTTACATGGAATTTAAAATACACCTGAAAGAATACAACAACAAGTATTAAACTTTTAAGGCAGCGCTGCGAAGGAATGCCGTCCTCGGCAGTGGGTCTCGTGCTCCTGGTTCTCTTGGTCCTACTGCTCAATCTCCAAAAGAACTCTTCGGTGAACTCTGCCCAAGACCTAACGTATATTTCACAGACAAGGAAATATACGTCAGCGAGGGTCGCTCGGCAAGATTTAAAACGTTAGTGATAAAAATGACCCTCGGCAAGATAATAATAAAGTTTGCAAATGATTTTAAGGGCAAGGAAAACACCACGGTGCACAACCAAGAAAAGTAAGGTAGCGTAATAAAACATGCAAGTGTAACAAGGTGTGGTGTACAGAGTAGTGAGCATGCAATGTGTAGTGTGGAAAGTAGACATGGCAAGGTGTAGTGCTAACATGGCAAGGTGTAGTGCTAACATGGCAATACGTGGTCTGCAAGTGGTGAACGTAGCAAGTGTAGTGTATAAAGTAGTGAGCAGGCAAGGTGCAGTGCGTAAAGTAACGATCAAGACAAGGTGTAGTGCGTAAAGTAACCGGCATGGCAAGTGTAGTGTGTACAGCAATAAGTATGGCAAACATAGTGTACATCAATAAGCAGGACAATAAGTTTAGCAGGTTACACCATAGTACCAGCAGAGGTAAAAGAGTGCATCAATCAATCTCCTATCTAGTGACAAGCCCAGTGTCTGAGGGGGAAGTGACAAGCATTACACCCAAGTCAACGGGAGCTACCCGTGACTCTCTACTCACCGACCCGGCCAGGTGTCGGTCAAGTTCACCACGAGAGTGCAATCTAGCATTCCAGCCTCTACTACATTGAACTACCCCACCCAAGTGTTCTGCTGGAACACGAGCCAGCCTAATTCATATTACAAGCACGAACTTGTCAACTCACATGACATCACGATTTCACAACTTCGCCTCTTGGGCGCACAAATTCACAAGTTCACGATTTCAAGTGTTCCATCAATCCGTTCCATCGGTATCCATTCACTCAAGTGTGTACAAGCAGGTTAATTATCGGCATGGCATGATTATGGTATGACACAATATTAGCAATTCACGGTTTAACAAATAAATGTAACGACACTTTGTAACACGTAAGAAGAATGCACACTTGCTTATGAAAAGTGGTGATGTTAACAATACTAATGACATGCGTTAAATTTGAAAGTAGGCATGCGATAAAAATACTTGCAGGTGGTAATTACTTGCATCTTTGAAAAGTTTGTAGAAAGTAATATACTTGCAGGTGGTAAATACCTGCGTCTTTGAAAACAGTTGTAGGAAGCAATATACTTGCGGTTAGTAAATACTTGCGTCTTTGAAAACCGTTGTAGGAAACGGTATACTTGCGGTTAGTAAATACTTGCGTCTTTGAAAACTGTTGTAGGAAACGGTATACTTGCGGTTAGTAAATACTTGCCTGAAGCGATGTGAGTTTTAGGTGTCCCTGGTCGTGGTGGTGTGGAGCACGTCTTATCTGCGTCAAACAGGCTAGTGGTCAACAATAGTAAGATAAATTACACTAACTTACTAAAAGGTGACAGTGGCTTAGAAGAATTAAGTTAACTTAACTATTTTTATCATAATCTTAACTACTTATATCTAACTTAGTTAACTAAACTTATTAGTTACTAACTTTTATAATAATCTTACTAAAACTTTATAAACCCATAAACTTTATAAACTTATTATAACACCTTAATATCTATTTATAATAATATAACTGTTATAATTAATAATAATAATAATAATAATAATAATAACACTTCATAATAACCTACCTAACTCTCCCCTCCCATTCTGTCGCTCTCCCCATCTTCTCTTTTTCTTTTCTTTTTTCGCGCGCAGGCGGAAGGGGCAAGAGCGGCGGCGGCTTTTGGCTTGGGCGGCCGGATCGGAGGCGGGGGCGGCGTAGATCGGAGAGGGGCGGTGGTGCAGCGCGAGGTCGGGCGGCGCGCGGCTTTCTCCAGGCGACGGTGAGGCGAGCTCACGGCGGCGGCGCTCCGGTCTTGGCGTCGATCGGATCCGAGAATGGGGCGGTCGGGCGTGGCGAGGTCGGACGCTCGAGGCGATCTGAGGCGGTGGTGGCGTTATCGGACGGTGACGCAGCGGTGTACGGCGGGGCCCGGGCTCGGGGGAGGGCGGATCCGGTGATCAAGGCGGCCGGCTTCGATCGAGCGGCTTCGGGGGCAGTGATGACGGCGAATCTGAGGTGGACGGCGACGCTCGGAGGTGGGGCGGCGATCCGGGGCAGTGGTGGCTCCCAGCGCACGACGATCGAGGAGGCGATGCCGGGGGTTCACGGCGGTTCCTCGAGCTGAACGGCGGCTCCGATGCGGGGTGACACGAAGGCGACGGCTGATCGGAGCTTCGGTTGTCGAGGCGCGGCAGATCCCTAGGGTGGCGGCGATGATCCGAGTAGCACGCGATGATCGAAGATGTGACGGATGATTGGGGGCTTGAATTATAATCTGTTCTTCGACTTCTGGTGGGTTTGGGATTTGTCGTTGTTTTGATTCTGGTTTGTAATGGGGTGTTTGTTTGTTTCTTGACTGGTGGTGGAGGATGGGGATGACTGATCTGTGGTTGGGTTGTTGGCGTATGTGGGTGGCTGATGGAGATGTGACGACGATGATGATGCTTGTGTGTTATTGTTGATGCTGGTTTGTTTTTCTGCAGGTTGCTGCTGTCTGTTTCTATAGGCTTGGTTTAAGAACGGGGAGAGGAAAGGAGACAGCTTTAAGGAGTTGGTTGTGAGGTAGGGGGAGATGAAATTTGGACGTTGGATCTCACCAACATCTCGGTGGAGATAAATGATGTAGGGTTAGGGTTGATTAGGGTACGGTTGGAAGTTGGGGTAAGGTAAATGGTAATAGTAATATAGGAAAAGTAATTAGTAACAAGTTAATCAAAATTAACTTTTCAGTTAAATGTGATTAAGTATTATTTATTAGCAAATAGTTAATTAGAGATTAACTCTTAATTAAAAGCAATTTAATAATTAACTTTTTTTTATTAAAAATAATTAAGATTTAACATATAAAAATTACGCTACGGTAAACTGAAAACAGCGACGCGCTCTCGTCGACTCACGAACGAAAAATCCACTCGGACGAAAATTACTGAATCAACGAAGTAAAAAGAAACGCACACAACAGTCAAACACGACTAGAAAAACAGGTCGTTACATCCTACCCCCCTTAGAATAATTCCGTCCTCGGAATTTCCTAAGTTAGGTATGGTCAAGGAAAAGCCTGATAGACGAAGGATCCGAGTATCAAGGAAGGAAGGGACATATAGAGGAAAGGTAACTTCTGAATTGAAAAAGTCTAAAGATCAAAACAATTACAATCAAAACAACACCTAGAAAAGAACAAACATGATAGACGAAGTGGTAACGGTAGAAATGAAAGATACATCTAAGAAGCGACAAGCAAAGATAGGCACATGATATGAATCATTAAGTGCGATGATAGGTCAGGGTTCAAACGTCATCGTTCATCACTGGCTCATCGTCACTAACTTCCTCGGTGACCATAGAGTAATTTTGGTGCTGGCTACGTTCGGGATTGGCCTGTTGAGGAACTTGACGTTGAGGGGCTAGAGGCGGTCTCTATTGGGTCGATCCTGATGCTACCATAGATTGGGTCGCAGAATTTCCAGTGCGACGAGGGCAGTCCCTTGCAATATGATCAGGTGCCCCGCATGCCAAACACTGGTTCAACAGTACACGACAATCTTTCTTGACGTGTCCACTCCGGTTACAATGATGGCATGCCACTGTAAATCTGGGATCGACTGGAGTTGCAGGCCTTTTGAAGTTGGTGGTCTGAGTTGGTCGGAGATCATCCCTTGGCATCTCCAGTGGACGCTTGCCTGCCTGACGTTCCTTCTTCTGATTCGCGATCTGCTCGTGCCTATTCGCAGCTACCAGGACTTGCTCATGAGTAGTAAAGGTGTGCCCGGACAACACACCCTGTATGTCCAGATTTAAGCCCTGTAGAAAGCGGTGTGCACAGTCCTCCTCGTCTGCTACCAGAGTAGAGGCGAATCGACTCAGCATGGTAAATTCAGCCTCATACTCATCGACTGTCCTGGTGCCCTGCTCCAGGTTGATGAAGCGCTGCTGCATTTCCCTCTTTGCAGCCTTCGGGAAGTACTGGGCGTCAAACCTCTGACGAAAAGTGGCCCAAAGAATCGGCTTGATCAGCCTAGCCTCTTCAGCATCCCACCAGTGACGGGCATTATCTGTCAGCTGTTTCTTGGCGAGCTCCACCCAATCGTTCGGATTGACTCGGACAAGACCCAAGTTATCCGCAGTGTTGCGAAGCCATTCCTCGGCCGCTAGTGGGCCCTCTCGTCCAGAGAAGTTCGTCGGATGCATCTCTCGGAACTGCTTGGCTCCAGGCTCATAGCGAGGCGGTAGAGCAACTGGTGCAGCCTGACGTCCCTGCTGGACCAAGTGGTGCTGAACCTCAAGCATTTCCTTCATAACTCCAAGAATCTGGCGGATGTCATCCTCCCCGCCTCCAGTAGCTCCAGATCCTTGTCGCGTGTTACGTCTTTCTGCCATGCTGCAAACAAACAAGTAAACATTTGCGTACAAGATTTATCTAGACAGTCTAGTTAATAATGACATCCATATTATTCCGAGCATTTCGCAGAAAGCAAGACCTGCATGGGCCGCCACTAAAACCTGTCACGCCCCGCTTCCCATTATACTTGGGGGCGAGGACGTGAACGGGTCCGCTTGTGCTTAAAGCAAAGAAGAAGTACTTTTTTTTTCTTCCTTCTTTGACTTAAGCACAATAAGCGTCTGTGTATGACTACTTGGCAGGTTCTTGCTTTGCGAACAATTGGAACAACAAGTAATGCCATCATTACATTCGACATCCAGATTACATGTACACAAGGGAATTAAGGCCTAGCATGGCCATTACAACAGTTACATGGAATTTAAAATACACCTGAAAGAATACAACAACAAGTATTAAACTTTTAAGGCAGCGCTGCGAAGGAATGCCGTCCTCGGCAGTGGGTCTCGTGCTCCTGGTTCTCTTGGTCCTACTGCTCAATCTCCAAAAGAACTCTTCGGTGAACTCTGCCCAAGACCTAACGTATATTTCACAGACAAGGAAATATACGTCAGCGAGGGTCGCTCGGCAAGATTTAAAACGTTAGTGATAAAAATGACCCTCGGCAAGATAATAATAAAGTTTGCAAATGATTTTAAGGGCAAGGAAAACACCACGGTGCACAACCAAGAAAAGTAAGGTAGCGTAATAAAACATGCAAGTGTAACAAGGTGTGGTGTACAGAGTAGTGAGCATGCAATGTGTAGTGTGGAAAGTAGACATGGCAAGGTGTAGTGCTAACATGGCAAGGTGTAGTGCTAACATGGCAATACGTGGTCTGCAAGTGGTGAACGTAGCAAGTGTAGTGTATAAAGTAGTGAGCAGGCAAGGTGCAGTGCGTAAAGTAACGATCAAGACAAGGTGTAGTGCGTAAAGTAACCGGCATGGCAAGTGTAGTGTGTACAGCAATAAGTATGGCAAACATAGTGTACATCAATAAGCAGGACAATAAGTTTAGCAGGTTACACCATAGTACCAGCAGAGGTAAAAGAGTGCATCAATCAATCTCCTATCTAGTGACAAGCCCAGTGTCTGAGGGGGAAGTGACAAGCATTACACCCAAGTCAACGGGAGCTACCCGTGACTCTCTACTCACCGACCCGGCCAGGTGTCGGTCAAGTTCACCACGAGAGTGCAATCTAGCATTCCAGCCTCTACTACATTGAACTACCCCACCCAAGTGTTCTGCTGGAACACGAGCCAGCCTAATTCATATTACAAGCACGAACTTGTCAACTCACATGACATCACGATTTCACAACTTCGCCTCTTGGGCGCACAAATTCACAAGTTCACGATTTCAAGTGTTCCATCAATCCGTTCCATCGGTATCCATTCACTCAAGTGTGTACAAGCAGGTTAATTATCGGCATGGCATGATTATGGTATGACACAATATTAGCAATTCACGGTTTAACAAATAAATGTAACGACACTTTGTAACACGTAAGAAGAATGCACACTTGCTTATGAAAAGTGGTGATGTTAACAATACTAATGACATGCGTTAAATTTGAAAGTAGGCATGCGATAAAAATACTTGCAGGTGGTAATTACTTGCATCTTTGAAAAGTTTGTAGAAAGTAATATACTTGCAGGTGGTAAATACCTGCGTCTTTGAAAACAGTTGTAGGAAGCAATATACTTGCGGTTAGTAAATACTTGCGTCTTTGAAAACCGTTGTAGGAAACGGTATACTTGCGGTTAGTAAATACTTGCGTCTTTGAAAACTGTTGTAGGAAACGGTATACTTGCGGTTAGTAAATACTTGCCTGAAGCGATGTGAGTTTTAGGTGTCCCTGGTCGTGGTGGTGTGGAGCACGTCTTATCTGCGTCAAACAGGCTAGTGGTCAACAATAGTAAGATAAATTACACTAACTTACTAAAAGGTGACAGTGGCTTAGAAGAATTAAGTTAACTTAAC
This sequence comes from Scilla litardierei, assembly GCA_030789695.1. NCBI lineage: Eukaryota > Viridiplantae > Streptophyta > Magnoliopsida > Asparagales > Asparagaceae > Scilla > Scilla litardierei. The sequence goes on along the minus strand of JAULAV010006906.1, from coordinate 39,460 downwards.
TATTTTTATCATAATCTTAACTACTTATATCTAACTTAGTTAACTAAACTTATTAGTTACTAACTTTTATAATAATCTTACTAAAACTTTATAAACCCATAAACTTTATAAACTTATTATAACACCTTAATATCTATTTATAATAATATAACTGTTATAATTAATAATAATAATAATAATAATAATAATAACACTTCATAATAACCTACCTAACTCTCCCCTCCCATTCTGTCGCTCTCCCCATCTTCTCTTTTTCTTTTCTTTTTTCGCGCGCAGGCGGAAGGGGCAAGAGCGGCGGCGGCTTTTGGCTTGGGCGGCCGGATCGGAGGCGGGGGCGGCGTAGATCGGAGAGGGGCGGTGGTGCAGCGCGAGGTCGGGCGGCGCGCGGCTTTCTCCAGGCGACGGTGAGGCGAGCTCACGGCGGCGGCGCTCCGGTCTTGGCGTCGATCGGATCCGAGAATGGGGCGGTCGGGCGTGGCGAGGTCGGACGCTCGAGGCGATCTGAGGCGGTGGTGGCGTTATCGGACGGTGACGCAGCGGTGTACGGCGGGGCCCGGGCTCGGGGGAGGGCGGATCCGGTGATCAAGGCGGCCGGCTTCGATCGAGCGGCTTCGGGGGCAGTGATGACGGCGAATCTGAGGTGGACGGCGACGCTCGGAGGTGGGGCGGCGATCCGGGGCAGTGGTGGCTCCCAGCGCACGACGATCGAGGAGGCGATGCCGGGGGTTCACGGCGGTTCCTCGAGCTGAACGGCGGCTCCGATGCGGGGTGACACGAAGGCGACGGCTGATCGGAGCTTCGGTTGTCGAGGCGCGGCAGATCCCTAGGGTGGCGGCGATGATCCGAGTAGCACGCGATGATCGAAGATGTGACGGATGATTGGGGGCTTGAATTATAATCTGTTCTTCGACTTCTGGTGGGTTTGGGATTTGTCGTTGTTTTGATTCTGGTTTGTAATGGGGTGTTTGTTTGTTTCTTGACTGGTGGTGGAGGATGGGGATGACTGATCTGTGGTTGGGTTGTTGGCGTATGTGGGTGGCTGATGGAGATGTGACGACGATGATGATGCTTGTGTGTTATTGTTGATGCTGGTTTGTTTTTCTGCAGGTTGCTGCTGTCTGTTTCTATAGGCTTGGTTTAAGAACGGGGAGAGGAAAGGAGACAGCTTTAAGGAGTTGGTTGTGAGGTAGGGGGAGATGAAATTTGGACGTTGGATCTCACCAACATCTCGGTGGAGATAAATGATGTAGGGTTAGGGTTGATTAGGGTACGGTTGGAAGTTGGGGTAAGGTAAATGGTAATAGTAATATAGGAAAAGTAATTAGTAACAAGTTAATCAAAATTAACTTTTCAGTTAAATGTGATTAAGTATTATTTATTAGCAAATAGTTAATTAGAGATTAACTCTTAATTAAAAGCAATTTAATAATTAACTTTTTTTTATTAAAAATAATTAAGATTTAACATATAAAAATTACGCTACGGTAAACTGAAAACAGCGACGCGCTCTCGTCGACTCACGAACGAAAAATCCACTCGGACGAAAATTACTGAATCAACGAAGTAAAAAGAAACGCACACAACAGTCAAACACGACTAGAAAAACAGGTCGTTACATCCTACCCCCCTTAGAATAATTCCGTCCTCGGAATTTCCTAAGTTAGGTATGATCAAGGAAAAGCCTGATAGACGAAGGATCAGAGTATCAAGGAAGGAAGGGACATATAGAGGAAAGGTAACTTCTGAATTGAAAAAGTCTAAGATCGAAACAATTACAATCAAAACAACACCTAGAAAAGAACAAACATGATAGACGAAATGGTAACGGTAGAAGCGAAAGATACATCTAAGAAGCGACAAGCAAGGATAAGCACAAGATATAAATCATTAAGTGCGATGATAGGTCAGGGTTCAAACGTCATCGTTCATCACTGGCTCATCGTCCCTAACTTCCTCGGTGACCATAGAGTAATTTTGGTGCTGGCTACGTTCGGGATTGGCCTGTTGAGGAACTTGACGTTGAGGGGCTAGAGGCGGTCTCTGTTGGGTCGATCCTGATGCTACCATAGATTGGGTCGCAGAATTTCCAGTGCGACGAGGGCAGTTCCTTGCAATATGATCAGGTGCCCCGCATGCCAAACACTGGTTCAACAGTACACGACAATCCTTCTTGACGTGTCCAATCCGGTTACAATGATGGCATGCCACTGTAAATCTGGGGTCGACTGGAGTTGCAGGCCTTTTGAAGTTGGTGGTCTGAGTCGGTCGGAGATCATTCTTTGGCGGCTCCTGCGGACGCTTGCCTGCCTGACGTTCCTTCTTCTGATTCGCGATCTGCTCGTGCCTATTCGCAGCTACCAGGACTTGCTCATGAGTAGTAAAGGTGTGCCCGGGCAACACACCCTGTATGTCCAGATCTAAGCCCTGTAGAAAGCGGTGTGCACAGTCCTCCTCGTCTGCTACCAGTGTAGGGGCGAATCGACTCAGCATGGTAAATTCAGCCTCATACTCATCGACTGTCCTGGTGCCCTGCTCCAGGTTGATGAAGCGCTGCTGCATTTCCCTCTTTGCAGCCTTCGGGAAGTACTGGGCGTCAAACCTCTGACGGAAAGTGGCCCAAAGAATCGGCTTGATCAGCCTAGCCTCTTCAGCATCCCACCAGTGACGGGCATTATCTGTCAGCTGTTTCTTGGCGAGCTCCACCCAATCGTTCGGATTGACTCGGACAAGACCCAAGTTATCCGCAGTGTTGCGAAGCCATTCCTCGGCCGCTAGTGGGCCCTCTCGTCCAGAGAAGTTCGTCGGATGCATCTCTCGGAACTGCTTGGCTCCAGGCTCATAGCGAGGCGGTAGAGCAACTGGTGCAGCCTGACGTCCCTGCTGGACCAAGTGGTGCTGAACCTCAAGCATTTCCTTCATAACTCCAAGCATCTGGCGGATGTCGTCCTCCTCGCCTCCAGTATCTCCAGATCCTTGTCGCGTGTTACGTCTTCCTGCCATGCTGCAAACAAACAAAGTAAACATTTGCGTACAAGATTTATCTAGACAGTCTAGTTAATAATGACATCCATATTGTTCCGAGCATTTCGCAGAAAGCAAGACCTGCATGGGCCGCCACTAAAACCTGTCACGCCCCGCTTCCCATTATACTTGGGGGCGAGGACGTGAACGGGTCCGCTTGTGCTTAAAGCAAAGAAGAAGTACTTTTTTTTTCTTCCTTCTTTGACTTAAGCACAATAAGCGTCTGTGTATGACTACTTGGCAGGTTCTTGCTTTGCGAACAATCGGAACAACAAATAATGCCATCATTACATTCGACATCCAGATTACATGTACACAAGGGAATTAAGGCCTAGCATGGCCATTACAACAGTTACATGGAATTTAAAATACACCTGAAAGAATACAACAACAAGTATTAAACTTTTAAGGCAGCGCTGCGAAGGAATGCCGTCCTCAGCAGTGGGTCTCGTGCTCCTGGTTCTCTTGGTCCTCCTGCTCAATCTCCAAAAGAACTCCTCGGTGAACTCTGCCCAAGACCTAACGTATATTTCACAGACAAGGAAATATACGTCAGCGAGGGTCGCTCGGCAAGATTTAAAACGTTAGTGATAAAATGACCCTCGGCAAGATAATAATAAAGTTTGCAAATGATTTTAAGGGCGAGGAAAACACCACGGTGCACAACCAAGAAAGTAAGGTAGCGTAATAAAACATGCAAGTGTAGCAAGGTGTGGTGTACAGAGTAGTGAGCATGCAATGTGTAGTGTGGAAAGTAGACATGGCAAGGTGTAGTGCTAACATGGCAAGGTGAAGTGCGTACAGTAAACATGGCAATATGTGGTCTGCAAGTGGTGAACATAGCAAGTGTAGTGTATAAAGTAGTGAGCAGGCAAGGTGCAGTGCGCAAAGTAACGATCAAGACAAGGTGTAGTGCGTAAAGTAACCGGCATGGCAAGTGTAGTGTGTACAGCAATAAGTATGGCAAACATAGTGTACATCAATAAGCAGGACAATAAGTTTAGCAGGTTACACCATAGTACCAGCAGAGGTAAAAGAGTGCATCAATCAATCTCCTATCTAGTGACAAGCCCAGTGTCTGAGGGGGAAGTGACAAGCATTACACCCAAGTCAACGGGAGCTACCCGTGACTCTCTACTCACCGACCCGGCCAGGTGTCGGTCAAGTTCACCACGAGAGTGCAATCTAGCATTCCAGCCTCTACTACATTGAACTACCCCACCCAAGTGTTCTGCTGGAACACGAGCCAGCCTAATTCACGAATTACAAGCACGAATTGTCAACTCACATGACATCACGAAAATCACGATTTCGCCTTCGAGGCGCACAAATTCACAAGACGATTTCACGATGGTCTCACGTTACAAGTTAATTATTTCAAGGCATGCATGGTATTAAATAACAAGAGCAATTATCTTTATACAACAAATAAATGGTAACGAGAGTAACACGCAACATTCACATACTTAGAAACTAATGTTAACATACTGAATTCGTAAATTTGACTATAAATACTTGCAGGTGGTAATTACTTGCGTCTTTGAAAAGTTTGTAGAAAGTAATATACTTGCAGGTGGTAAATACTTGCGTCTTTGAAAATAGAAATGGTATACTTGCAATGGGTAAATACTTGCGTCTTTGAAAACAGTTGTAGGAAGCAATATACTTGCGGTTAGTAAATACTTGCGTCTTTGAAAACTGTTGTATGAAACGGTATACTTGCCGGAAGCGATGTGAGTTTTAGGTGTCCCTGGTCGTGGTGGTGTGGAGCACGTCTTATCTGCGTCAAACAGGCTAGTGGTCAACAATAGTAAGATAAATTACACTAACTTACTAAAAGGTGACAGTGGCTTAGAAGAATTAAGTTAACTTAACTATTTTTATCATAATCTTAACTACTTATATCTAACTTAGTTAACTAAACTTATTAGTTACTAACTTTTATAATAATCTTACTAAAACTTTATAAACCCATAAACTTTATAAACTTATTATAACACCTTAATATCTATTTATAATAATATAACTGTTATAATAAATAATAATAATAATAATAATAACACTTCATAATAACCTACCTAACTCTCCCCTCCCATTCTGTCGCTCTCCCCATCTTCTCTTTTTTTCTTTTTTTTTGCGCGCAGGCGGAAGGGGCAAGAGCGGCGGCGGCTTTTGGCTTGGGCGACCGGATCGGAGGCGGGGGCGGCGTAGATCGGAGAGGGGCGGTGGTGCAGCGCGAGGTCGGGCGGCGCGCGGCTTTCTCCAGGCGGCGGCGAGGCGAGCTCACGGCGGCGGCGCTCCGGTCTTGGCGTCGATCGGATCCGAGAATGGGGCGGTCGGGCGTGGCGAGGTCGGACGCTCGAGGCGATCTGAGGCGGTGGCGGCGTGGATCGGCGGCGACGGGTGGCGATTTCGAAGCGATGACGGCCTGATCCGAGATGGATGTGAGCGCTGGCGACAGGTCGTGGCGAGATCCGACGGGGCGGCGGGGCGATCGCGCGATGACCTGGAGCCCGGCGGTCGAGATGTGGCGGTTGAGGAGATCTGATGGCGGGCGACGGGTCCGAGGCACTGGGCGAGGTCGGGTCCGGTGATCGAGGCGGGGGCGGCGTAGATCGAGCGGCTTCGGGGGCAGTGATGACCGGCCCAGCCCAGTGACGATCGAGGAGGTGATGCTGGGGGTTCACGGCGGTTCCTCGAGCTGAACGGTGGCTCTGATGTGGGGTGACACGAAGGCGACGGCTGATCGGAGCTTCGGTTGTCGAGGCGCGGCGAATCCCTAGGGTGGCGGCGATGATCCGAGTAGCGCGCGATGATCGAAGATGTGACGGATGATTGGGGGCCTGAATTATAATCTGTTCTTCGACTTCTGGTGGGTTTGGGATTTGTCGTTGTTTTGATTCTGGTATGTAATGGGGTGTTTGTTTGTTGCTTGACTGGTGGTGGAGGTTGGGGATGACTGATCTGTGGTTGGGTTGTTGTGGTGGCTGATGGAGATGTGACGACGATGATGATGCTTGTGTGTTATTGTTGATGCTGGTTTGTTTTTCTGCAGGTTGCTGCTGTCTGTTTCTATAGGCTTGGTTTAAGAACGGGGAGAGGAAAGGAGACAGCTTTAAGGAGTTGGTTGTGAGGTAGGGGGAGATGAAATTTGGACGTTGGATCTCACCAACATCTCGGTGGAGATAAATGATGTAGGGTTAGGGTTGATTAGGGTACGGTTGGAAGTTGGGGTAAGGTAAATGGTAATAGTAATATAGGAAAAGTAATTAGTAACAAGTTAATCAAAATTAACTTTTCAGTTAAATGTGATTAAGTATTATTTATTAGCAAATAGTTAATTAGAGATTAACTCTTAATTAAAAGCAATTTAATAATTAACTTTTTTTATTAAAAATAATTAAGATTTAACATATAAAAATTACGCTACGGTAAACTGAAAACAGCGACGCGCTCTCGTCGACTCACGAACGAAAAATCCACTCGGACGAAAATTACTGAATCAACGAAGTAAAAAGAAACGCACACAACAGTCAAACACGACTAGAAAAACAGGTCGTTACATCCTACCCCCCTTAGAATAATTCCGTCCTCGGAATTTCCTAAGTTAGGTATGGTCAAGGAAAAGCCTGATAGACGAAGGATCCGAGTATCAAGGAAGGAAGGGACATATAGAGGAAAGGTAACTTCTGAATTGAAAAAGTCTAAAGATCAAAACAATTACAATCAAAACAACACCTAGAAAAGAACAAACATGATAGACGAAGTGGTAACGGTAGAAATGAAAGATACATCTAAGAAGCGACAAGCAAAGATAGGCACATGATATGAATCATTAAGTGCGATGATAGGTCAGGGTTCAAACGTCATCGTTCATCACTGGCTCATCGTCACTAACTTCCTCGGTGACCATAGAGTAATTTTGGTGCTGGCTACGTTCGGGATTGGCCTGTTGAGGAACTTGACGTTGAGGGGCTAGAGGCGGTCTCTATTGGGTCGATCCTGATGCTACCATAGATTGGGTCGCAGAATTTCCAGTGCGACGAGGGCAGTCCCTTGCAATATGATCAGGTGCCCCGCATGCCAAACACTGGTTCAACAGTACACGACAATCTTTCTTGACGTGTCCACTCCGGTTACAATGATGGCATGCCACTGTAAATCTGGGATCGACTGGAGTTGCAGGCCTTTTGAAGTTGGTGGTCTGAGTTGGTCGGAGATCATCCCTTGGCATCTCCAGTGGACGCTTGCCTGCCTGACGTTCCTTCTTCTGATTCGCGATCTGCTCGTGCCTATTCGCAGCTACCAGGACTTGCTCATGAGTAGTAAAGGTGTGCCCGGACAACACACCCTGTATGTCCAGATTTAAGCCCTGTAGAAAGCGGTGTGCACAGTCCTCCTCGTCTGCTACCAGAGTAGAGGCGAATCGACTCAGCATGGTAAATTCAGCCTCATACTCATCGACTGTCCTGGTGCCCTGCTCCAGGTTGATGAAGCGCTGCTGCATTTCCCTCTTTGCAGCCTTCGGGAAGTACTGGGCGTCAAACCTCTGACGAAAAGTGGCCCAAAGAATCGGCTTGATCAGCCTAGCCTCTTCAGCATCCCACCAGTGACGGGCATTATCTGTCAGCTGTTTCTTGGCGAGCTCCACCCAATCGTTCGGATTGACTCGGACAAGACCCAAGTTATCCGCAGTGTTGCGAAGCCATTCCTCGGCCGCTAGTGGGCCCTCTCGTCCAGAGAAGTTCGTCGGATGCATCTCTCGGAACTGCTTGGCTCCAGGCTCATAGCGAGGCGGTAGAGCAACTGGTGCAGCCTGACGTCCCTGCTGGACCAAGTGGTGCTGAACCTCAAGCATTTCCTTCATAACTCCAAGAATCTGGCGGATGTCATCCTCCCCGCCTCCAGTAGCTCCAGATCCTTGTCGCGTGTTACGTCTTTCTGCCATGCTGCAAACAAACAAGTAAACATTTGCGTACAAGATTTATCTAGACAGTCTAGTTAATAATGACATCCATATTATTCCGAGCATTTCGCAGAAAGCAAGACCTGCATGGGCCGCCACTAAAACCTGTCACGCCCCGCTTCCCATTATACTTGGGGGCGAGGACGTGAACGGGTCCGCTTGTGCTTAAAGCAAAGAAGAAGTACTTTTTTTTTCTTCCTTCTTTGACTTAAGCACAATAAGCGTCTGTGTATGACTACTTGGCAGGTTCTTGCTTTGCGAACAATTGGAACAACAAGTAATGCCATCATTACATTCGACATCCAGATTACATGTACACAAGGGAATTAAGGCCTAGCATGGCCATTACAACAGTTACATGGAATTTAAAATACACCTGAAAGAATACAACAACAAGTATTAAACTTTTAAGGCAGCGCTGCGAAGGAATGCCGTCCTCGGCAGTGGGTCTCGTGCTCCTGGTTCTCTTGGTCCTACTGCTCAATCTCCAAAAGAACTCTTCGGTGAACTCTGCCCAAGACCTAACGTATATTTCACAGACAAGGAAATATACGTCAGCGAGGGTCGCTCGGCAAGATTTAAAACGTTAGTGATAAAAATGACCCTCGGCAAGATAATAATAAAGTTTGCAAATGATTTTAAGGGCAAGGAAAACACCACGGTGCACAACCAAGAAAAGTAAGGTAGCGTAATAAAACATGCAAGTGTAACAAGGTGTGGTGTACAGAGTAGTGAGCATGCAATGTGTAGTGTGGAAAGTAGACATGGCAAGGTGTAGTGCTAACATGGCAAGGTGTAGTGCTAACATGGCAATACGTGGTCTGCAAGTGGTGAACGTAGCAAGTGTAGTGTATAAAGTAGTGAGCAGGCAAGGTGCAGTGCGTAAAGTAACGATCAAGACAAGGTGTAGTGCGTAAAGTAACCGGCATGGCAAGTGTAGTGTGTACAGCAATAAGTATGGCAAACATAGTGTACATCAATAAGCAGGACAATAAGTTTAGCAGGTTACACCATAGTACCAGCAGAGGTAAAAGAGTGCATCAATCAATCTCCTATCTAGTGACAAGCCCAGTGTCTGAGGGGGAAGTGACAAGCATTACACCCAAGTCAACGGGAGCTACCCGTGACTCTCTACTCACCGACCCGGCCAGGTGTCGGTCAAGTTCACCACGAGAGTGCAATCTAGCATTCCAGCCTCTACTACATTGAACTACCCCACCCAAGTGTTCTGCTGGAACACGAGCCAGCCTAATTCATATTACAAGCACGAACTTGTCAACTCACATGACATCACGATTTCACAACTTCGCCTCTTGGGCGCACAAATTCACAAGTTCACGATTTCAAGTGTTCCATCAATCCGTTCCATCGGTATCCATTCACTCAAGTGTGTACAAGCAGGTTAATTATCGGCATGGCATGATTATGGTATGACACAATATTAGCAATTCACGGTTTAACAAATAAATGTAACGACACTTTGTAACACGTAAGAAGAATGCACACTTGCTTATGAAAAGTGGTGATGTTAACAATACTAATGACATGCGTTAAATTTGAAAGTAGGCATGCGATAAAAATACTTGCAGGTGGTAATTACTTGCATCTTTGAAAAGTTTGTAGAAAGTAATATACTTGCAGGTGGTAAATACCTGCGTCTTTGAAAACAGTTGTAGGAAGCAATATACTTGCGGTTAGTAAATACTTGCGTCTTTGAAAACCGTTGTAGGAAACGGTATACTTGCGGTTAGTAAATACTTGCGTCTTTGAAAACTGTTGTAGGAAACGGTATACTTGCGGTTAGTAAATACTTGCCTGAAGCGATGTGAGTTTTAGGTGTCCCTGGTCGTGGTGGTGTGGAGCACGTCTTATCTGCGTCAAACAGGCTAGTGGTCAACAATAGTAAGATAAATTACACTAACTTACTAAAAGGTGACAGTGGCTTAGAAGAATTAAGTTAACTTAACTATTTTTATCATAATCTTAACTACTTATATCTAACTTAGTTAACTAAACTTATTAGTTACTAACTTTTATAATAATCTTACTAAAACTTTATAAACCCATAAACTTTATAAACTTATTATAACACCTTAATATCTATTTATAATAATATAACTGTTATAATTAATAATAATAATAATAATAATAATAATAACACTTCATAATAACCTACCTAACTCTCCCCTCCCATTATGTCGCTCTCCCCATCTTCTCTTTTTCTTTTTTTTTTCGCGCGCAGGCGGAAGGGGCAAGAGCGGCGGCGGCTTTTGGCTTGGGCGGCCGGATCGGAGGCGGGGGCGGCGTAGATCGGAGAGGGGCGGTGGTGCAGCGTGAGGTCGGGCGGCGCGCAGCTTTCTCCAGGCGACGGTGCGGCGAGCTCACGGCGGCGGCGCTCCGGTCTTGGCGTCGATCGGATCCGAGAATGGGGCGGTCGGGCGTGGCGAGGTCGGACGCTCGAGGCGATCTGAGGCGGTGGTGGCGTTATCGGACGGTGACGCAGCGGCGTACGGCGGGGCCCGGGCTCGGGGGAGGGCGGATCCGGTGATCGAGGCAGCCGGCTTCCATCGAGCGGCTTTGGGGGCAGTGATGACGGCGAATCTGAGGCGGACGGCGACGCTAGGAGGTGGGGCGGCGATCCGGGGCAGTGGTGGCTCCCAGCGCACGACGATCGAGGAGGCGATGCTGGGGGTTCACGGCAGTTCCTCGAGCTGAACGGCGGCTCCGATGCGAGGTGACACGAAGGCGACGGCTGATCGGAGCTTCGGTTGTCGAGGCGCGGCGGATCCCTAGGGTGGCGGCGATGATCCGAGTAGCACGCGATGATCGAAGATGTGACGGATGATTGGGGGCTTGAATTATAATCTGTTCTTCGACTTCTGGTGGGTTTGGGATTTGTCGTTGTTTTGATTCTGGTTTGTAATGGGGTGTTTGTTTGTTTCTTGACTGGTGGTGGAGGATGGGGATGACTGATCTGTGGTTGGGTTGTTGGCGTATGTGGGTGGCTGATGGAGATGTGACGACGATGATGATGCTTGTGTGTTATTGTTGATGCTGGTTTGTTTTTCTGCAGGTTACTGCTGTCTGTTTCTATAGGCTTGGTTTAAGAACGGGGAGAGGAAAGGAGACAGCTTTAAGGAGTTGGTTGTGAGGTAGGGGGAGATGAAATTTGGACGTTGGATCTCACCAACATCTCGGTGGAGATAAATGATGTAGGGTTAGGGTTGATTAGGGTACGGTTGGAAGTTGGGGTAAGGTAAATGGTAATAGTAATATAGGAAAAGTAATTAGTAACAAGTTAATCAAAATTAACTTTTCAGTTAAATGTGATTAAGTATTATTTATTAGCAAATAGTTAATTAGAGATTAACTCTTAATTAAAAGCAATTTAATAATTAACTTTTTTTTATTAAAAATAATTAAGATTTAACATATAAAAATTACGCTACGGTAAACTGAAAACAGCGACGCGCTCTCGTCGACTCACGAACGAAAAATCCACTCGGACGAAAATTACTGAATCAACGAAGTAAAAAGAAACGCACACAACAGTCAAACACGACTAGGAAAACAGGTCGTTACATCCTACCCCCCTTAGAATAATTCCGTCCTCGGAATTTCCTAAGTTAGGTATGGTCAAGGAAAAGCCTGATAGACGAAGGATCCGAGTATCAAGGAAGGAAGGGACATATAGAGGAAAGGTAACTTCTGAATTGAAAAAGTCTAAAGATCAAAACAATTACAATCAAAACAACACCTAGAAAAGAACAAACATGATAGACGAAGTGGTAACGGTAGAAATGAAAGATACATCTAAGAAGCGACAAGCAAAGATAGGCACATGATATGAATCATTAAGTGCGATGATAGGTCAGGGTTCAAACGTCATCGTTCATCACTGGCTCATCGTCACTAACTTCCTCGGCGACCATAGAGTAATTTTGGTGCTGGCTACGTTCGGGATTGGCCTGTTGAGGAACTTGACGTTGAGGGGCTAGAGGCGGTCTCTATTGGGTCGATCCTGATGCTACCATAGATTGGGTCGCAGAATTGCCAGTGCGACGAGGGCAGTTCCTTGCAATATGATCAGGTGCCCCGCATGCCAAACACTGGTTCAACAGTACACGACAATCTTTCTTGACGTGTCCACTCCGGTTACAATGATGGCATGCCACTGTAAATCTGGGATCGACTGGAGTTGCAGGCCTTTTGAAGTTGGTGGTCTGAGTTGGTCGGAGATCATCCCTTGGCATCTCCAGTGGACGCTTGCCTGCCTGACGTTCCTTCTTCTGATTCGCGATCTGCTCGTGCCTATTCGCAGCTACCAGGACTTGCTCATGAGTAGTAAAGGTGTGCCCGGACAACACACCCTGTATGTCCAGATTTAAGCCCTGTAGAAAGCGGTGTGCACAGTCCTCCTCGTCTGCTACCAGAGTAGAGGCGAATCGACTCAGCATGGTAAATTCAGCCTCATACTCATCGACTGTCCTGGTGCCCTGCTCCAGGTTGATGAAGCGCTGCTGCATTTCCCTCTTTGCAGCCTTCGGGAAGTACTGGGCGTCAAACCTCTGACGAAAAGTGGCCCAAAGAATCGGCTTGATCAGCCTAGCCTCTTCAGCATCCCACCAGTGACGGGCATTATCTGTCAGCTGTTTCTTGGCGAGCTCCACCCAATCGTTTGGATTGACTCGGACAAGACCCAAGTTATCCGCAGTGTTGCGAAGCCATTCCTCGGCCGCTAGTGGGCCCTCTCGTCCAGAGAAGTTCGTCGGATGCATCTCTCGGAACTGCTTGGCTCCAGGCTCATAGCGAGGCGGTAGAGCAACTGGTGTAGCCTGACGTCCCTGCTGGACCAAGTGGTGCTGAACCTCAAGCATTTCCTTCATAACTCCAAGAATCTGGCGGATGTCATCCTCCCCGCCTCCAGTAGCTCCAGATCCTTGTCGCGTGTTACGTCTTTCTGCCATGCTGCAAACAAACAAGTAAACATTTGCGTACAAGATTTATCTAGACAGTCTAGTTAATAATGACATCCATATTATTCCGAGCATTTCGCAGAAAGCAAGACCTGCATGGGCTGCCACTAAAACCTGTCACGCCCCGCTTCCCATTATACTTGGGGGCGAGGACGTGAACGGGTCCGCTTGTGCTTAAAGCAAAGAAGAAGTACTTTTTTTTTCTTCCTTCTTTGACTTAAGCACAATAAGCGTCTGTGTATGACTACTTGGCAGGTTCTTGCTTTGCGAACAATTGGAACAACAAGTAATGCCATCATTACATTCGACATCCAGATTACATGTACACAAGGGAATTAAGGCCTAGCATGGCCATTACAACAGTTACATGGAATTTAAAATACACCTGGAAGAATACAACAACAAGTATTAAACTTTTAAGGCAGCGCTGCGAAGGAATGCCGTCCTCGGCAGTGGGTCTCGTGCTCCTGGTTCTCTTGGTCCTACTGCTCAATCTCCAAAAGAACTCTTCGGTGAACTCTGCCCAAGACCTAACGTATATTTCACAGACAAGGAAATATACGTCAGCGAGGGTCGCTCGGCAAGATTTAAAACGTTAGTGATAAAAATGACCCTCGGCAAGATAATAATAAAGTTTGCAAATGATTTTAAGGGCAAGGAAAACACCACGGTGCACAACCAAGAAAAGTAAGGTAGCGTAATAAAACATGCAAGTGTAACAAGGTGTGGTGTACAGAGTAGTGAGCATGCAATGTGTAGTGTGGAAAGTAGACATGGCAAGGTGTAGTGCTAACATGGCAAGGTGTAGTGCTAACATGGCAATACGTGGTCTGCAAGTGGTGAACGTAGCAAGTGTAGTGTATAAAGTAGTGAGCAGGCAAGGTGCAGTGCGTAAAGTAACGATCAAGACAAGGTGTAGTGCGTAAAGTAACCGGCATGGCAAGTGTAGTGTGTACAGCAATAAGTATGGCAAACATAGTGTACATCAATAAGCAGGACAATAAGTTTAGCAGGTTACACCATAGTACCAGCAGAGGTAAAAGAGTGCATCAATCAATCTCCTATCTAGTGACAAGCCCAGTGTCTGAGGGGGAAGTGACAAGCATTACACCCAAGTCAACGGGAGCTACCCGTGACTCTCTACTCACCGACCCGGCCAGGTGTCGGTCAAGTTCACCACGAGAGTGCAATCTAGCATTCCAGCCTCTACTACATTGAACTACCCCACCCAAGTGTTCTGCTGGAACACGAGCCAGCCTAATTCATATTACAAGCACGAACTTGTCAACTCACATGACATCACGATTTCACAACTTCGCCTCTTGGGCGCACAAATTCACAAGTTCACGATTTCAAGTGTTCCATCAATCCGTTCCATCGGTATCCATTCACTCAAGTGTGTACAAGCAGGTTAATTATCGGCATGGCATGATTATGGTATGACACAATATTAGCAATTCACGGTTTAACAAATAAATGTAACGACACTTTGTAACACGTAAGAAGAATGCACACTTGCTTATGAAAAGTGGTGATGTTAACAATACTAATGACATGCGTTAAATTTGAAAGTAGGCATGCGATAAAAATACTTGCAGGTGGTAATTACTTGCATCTTTGAAAAGTTTGTAGAAAGTAATATACTTGCAGGTGGTAAATACCTGCGTCTTTGAAAACAGTTGTAGGAAGCAATATACTTGCGGTTAGTAAATACTTGCGTCTTTGAAAACCGTTGTAGGAAACGGTATACTTGCGGTTAGTAAATACTTGCGTCTTTGAAAACTGTTGTAGGAAACGGTATACTTGCGGTTAGTAAATACTTGCCTGAAGCGATGTGAGTTTTAGGTGTCCCTGGTCGTGGTGGTGTGGAGCACGTCTTATCTGCGTCAAACAGGGTAGTGGTCAACAATAGTAAGATAAATTACACTAACTTACTAAAAGGTGACAGTGGCTTAGAAGAATTAAGTTAACTTAACTATTTTTATCATAATCTTAACTACTTATATCTAACTTAGTTAACTAAACTTATTAGTTACTAACTTTTATAATAATCTTACTAAAACTTTATAAACCCATAAACTTTATAAACTTATTATAACACCTTAATATCTATTTATAATAATATAACTGTTATAATTAATAATAATAATAATAATAATAATAATAATAATAACACTTCATAATAACCTACCTAACTCTCCCCTCCCATTCTGTCGCTCTCCCCATCTTCTCTTTTTCTTTTCTTTTTTCGCGCGCAGGCGGAAGGGGCAAGAGCGGCGGCGGCTTTTGGCTTGGGCGGCCGGATCGGAGGCGGGGGGCGGCGTAGATCGGAGAGGGGCGGTGGTGCAGCGCGAGGTCGGGCGGCGCGCGGCTTTCTCCAGGCGACGGTGAGGCGAGCTCACGGCGGCGGCGCTCCGGTCTTGGCGTCGATCGGATCCGAGAATGGGGCGGTCGGGCGTGGCGAGGTCGGACGCTCGAGGCGATCTGAGGCGGTGGTGGCGTTATCGGACGGTGACGCAGCGGCGTACGGCGGGGCCCGGGCTCGGGGGAGGGCGGATCCGGTGATCAAGGCGGCCGGCTTCGATCGAGCGGCTTCGGGGGCAGTGATTGTAATGCCCTACCAGCTACTGCACAAGTACTAGAGGGGGGGGGTGAATAGTACTTTAAAATAATAAGGAGTATAATTCCAAATTAAATTGCAATCAACTACCAAATCAATTTGTGGAAGCTTAAATTGAACGACGACAACGAAATTGACAATGCTAACAAACGATGTTAATGGGTTCGGATCCACCCAAGTCTCCCCGACTTGTTCCCGGTGATCCTACGTCCCAACCACCCGGATCCCCTCCGGATACTTGAGTTAGAAACCCTAACTCAAGATTTCCACTATGAATATCTTGTGAAAAACTTTCACAAGATCAAATCATACATGCAATAGCAAACATGAATCCCACAACCCGGGATCACAACCTTCTCTCACAACCGAGAGAACCAACAAGCAATATAAAAGAGTTTATATGAAATAAACAAGCTTACCACAAAATCCTATACCTTGAGTTTTTCTTACCCAATAGGTGGAATGAAGGATTTGAGGAAGATGAAGTTACCAAACCCTAGCACCAAGGAAATGAGCAGCAATGGGTGCCTAGGGAAGATTTGGAAACTTGAATCAAGCAATAGCTTGAAGAGCTCACCAAGAACAAGCTTCTCTCTAGATCTAGAAATGAGAGAGAATGGGTTTCTTGTGAGGAAGAGAGCTTTAGATTTGAGGGAGAATAGCTATCACTTTAGAACTCAATGAATCTCTTAATGGCAGCTCTATTAAAGATAGAAATGACCTAGGTTCGTATTTATAGGGTCCCATAAAAACAAGATAGGTCAATCTCCAACGGAAAGAAATCTGTGAGAATTAGTCGGTCAAAGAACACTCACTGACCGACTAGTTCATCAACTAGTCGGTCAGCCAAACAACGTGGACCGACTAAGAGTAGATCTGAGAAGAAAGAGAATTTCAGACCTAGACATCTAGTCGGTCCAAGAACACTTTCTGACCGACTAGTTTCACAACTAGTCGGTCATCCAATGAACGTAGACCGACTAAGAGGCAAAACAACTTAGTCTGAAGGCAAGTTGACTTAGTCGGTCTAAGAACAAAAATTGACCGACTAGATTGACAATTAGTCGGTCATCAAACGTTCTTAGACCGACTAACGGTAAACAGTAGCTTAGGAGAAATTTAGAGTGAACAGTAAGTCACAACTAGTCGGTCAAAGAAGCATCACTGACCGACTAGTTCACAAACTAGTCGGTCGGTGATTCAACGTAGACCGACTAACTGTAAACAGTAAAGTCCAAGAAATTAAGGAATCAAACTAGTCGGTCCAAGAACAGTTGCCGACCGACTAGATCACCATCTAGTCGGTCAGTACTTGTTCTTGTACCAACTAACATGCACAACAAAGTCCGAATCGAAGCGCGACGCTTCGAGGAAGTTAGAATGAACTTGTGCAAGAATCCTAGAGCTACGAAATGAGCGTAATGAAGATAGAAACGTAAGATATACTCAAGGCTTAACATTCTATCAATCGAAACTAAAAGACTATAAATAAAACCTTAATAAACGGTCTTTGAGAGCTTCGATTGAATCTTCATAACTTCCAAAGCGCTGCAGGAGCTTCAACGAAGCTTTAGGCTTGAATACGAGCTTTTGGAAGTGTTGAGATGTCGCTTTGAATATTCTCGTGAAATTGGCGACGATCTCCAATACTGCGCTCACAAAATGTTAGTTCATGAATTATTTATGTTTGCTCATCATCAAAACCAAATCCGGGGAGTCCAATATTCAACATTCTCCCCCTTTTTGGTGATGACAAACCAACATAAATAATAATCAAAAATAATAATTCAAATGTAAAATACTTACTCCCCCTGCATTGATGACACGTTAATTCCCAAATGAATATATATGAATTGCATCAATCAGACGAGTAAGATATATAATGAGAATTGATTTTTGAAATATCGGATTTTGAAAATCCTTATATGTATCGTAACTCCCCCTGAATCTAACATATCAAACTAGATTCTTGGAATGGAGTTAAATTTTTCATTTGCACTATTTATTATCATTATCTCTCCCCCTTTGGCATTATCCCAAAAATGGGGGGCATACAACGACAACAATTAGGAAATGTAAAATCCAACATCGGGAGTCGTAGACAATGACGATGGAGCTAATTGACACCAAAAGAAAAACGATTAAATCAATTCAAAGTGTGCCAATTGTCCATTATCACAAAGTGAAAAACAAAATCATCAAAAATACCAAATAATTATTCATTAAATGAATAAAGAAACATACTCTTCAATATTCAATATACTTGGTTAATTTTGTGCATGGAAAACAATTCTATACAATTATAGAATTTAAATCTATTTAACCAAGTTTTTATGCGTCGAGCGACGAAATCTCATTTCAAATACATTCAACGAATATTAAAATTTGCACGACGAATAAAAGACAAAGTGAATGACGATGAACATATATATATGCAGAGACAACATAAGTATATCCAAAAAGATATCACATCGAATATATGAGATACATCATATCAAGCGCTACATATCATCAAAAAGAAATACATCAACATCATCGATACAATATACTCATCAAAATGAAATACACCATCATCATCATCATTCTCATCAAGATAAATACAGCAGCAGCGACGACATCCAAAATACATCAAAACATAATAACCCTCATACCCTATCCTAACCCATAATACCCTCGCTAAGATATATCATCCAAGGCGTATATGGAGAGTCCTCGGAACAACGATCATGAGGAGGAGGCAGGATCTGCAGCGTCCGTGGGTCCAGTCGACGGAGTGGACTCAGGCTCTGCAGGGAGAAGAGGCGTCTCAACAGATGGAATCGTCGGGGCAGGAGTCGAGATCTCAGGAACAGGCTCTACAGCAGCAAGGGTCTCGACAACAGAAGTGTCAACTGGAATAGCAGCAGGCTCAGCAACAGGGTCAACAGCAGGCTCTGAAGACAGAAGTGCTGGAGCAGAAGGCTCTGGAGCACCGGAAGAGGTGCCAACTCCAGGAGCAGAAGAGGAAACACCAGCAGCAGCAGCAGTGGCCTCATCGCCACGGGCAAAAGAAGTGACAAGCTCGTCAAGCTCCTCATCGTCCATCTCCTCGGCCTCAGACACCGAAGGAGGAAGCTCAATCCCCATCATACGAGCCATACGACATACGACCTCCTCAGTACGAGCCAAACGGGAGTCGTGCTGACGAAGAAGACGTACGACATCGGCCAAAGTAGCAGGGGAAGAGGAGGCTGCAGCGGCTGACGGAGTAGACTGAGAAGCAGATGCGGTAGACCTCTGCACGTGACGAAGTGCCGCTAAAGATTTCTTCACGGCCGTCGCGTTCAGAGGCGTACCCAAAGGACGCTCATCGTCAGGAGGGAGAGGAACGCGAAAATGACGGAATACGAGTGTCAACAAGCAGGGGTATGGAATGTGCGCAGACTTATTGGTCTTGCGTATACACTCGAAAGAATCCATCTTATCGAGTATCACGCGAGCCCAATTTATCTCGCACCCCAAGAAAAGAGCGTATATGAGTTTCAAGAACGGCTGAGATGGGAGAGAAGAGGATCCATATTTCGGGAGGAGGCATGACTTCAAGATCAGGTTAAGAACCCACGCATTCGGCTTAAAGGATTTCGAAGGAACACCAATGAATGCGGAGGGGATAACCTGGAAAATCTCAGAAAGAATAGTCTGATCCAAGGAAGAAATGTCGTCTACGGAAATGTCTGAGGGGAGGAGACCACACGACGCACAACCAAGGATCTCCCCCAAGATTTCTGCCGTGAGAACTATAGGAGTTCCCAAGACAGTCGTCTCAATGGAGTGGCTGGCGTCGTACTGGCCTCGAATACGGTTAGCATAGAACAATTTCACGAGGCGAGGGTACGGTTTGGGATTGGCCTTGGGGTCGTATCGGAGATAATCTAGAAGGCCACTATAAGATAGAAGATCAGCAAGGCCGAGGAAATCAGAGAACTGAACGTAATGCTCTAACAACAGTGGACAGTGTTCTATACGGTTGTACGCGGCGAGACACTGAGGGTCATCGCGGCACAACGATATGTCTACACCGCCAACTGGCATAGGAGCTTTACCCTTGGCCTTACGGGTCTTCGGAGGTGGGGTAGGATCCCTAGTATGCTCATCCTCAGGGATAAAATCAGTATCGGAATCGGAATCGGGAGGAGTAGCCGGAGTGTGAAGAATAGGCTTTTTGGTCTTGGATTTGCGGGGCTTGACGGATGCAGTCCTAGGCTTCTTAAGAGGGGGCGACGATGGAGAGGCTTGGGTAGACTTGGCACGACGCTTAGGTTTCGGGGGATTCCTAGCGGTAGGTTGTTCTACGGTCATTGGAGAGGCCCCGGAAGAAGCGATCGGAATACGAGTCTTAGCCATAGTTCTAAGAGCACACGCAAGTAATCACGGAGGATCAACAACCCTAAGCACAAAACCTAGAAGCTAGCACAAAACCCTAGAAGACCAAATGAAATCGAACACACAAACCCTAGAGGAGAAATTTCGAAACCCTAGAAATCCTAGGAGGTGAAAACAAACCCTAGGGCAAGAAATTGACCTAGGAGAGGGAGGAATATACCTAGGGGTGGAGTCGACGGCGGCGGATGGCGGCGATGGCCGGAGAAACGGCCGGAGACGACGGAATGCGAAGGGGCTCGAAGGGGGGGTTTTGGGTTTTCGAGTGAGAGATGGGGAGACAAACCGACTAAAAGTGATTTTAGTCGGAGGAAAACGTGTATAAGTCGGTCGGGATGCGAAAAGACACAGCTGCCCTAACACACTTAGTCGGTCACAGTTCAAGTACTGACCGACTAGATTACGATCTAGTCGGTCGGTCAATGAGCTTGAACCGACTAAGTCGAAACAGTAGCTCAGATGAATTTCTAGGGCAAGAATTAGTCGGTCGCAGTATATTCACTGACCGACTAGTTTTCAATCTAGTCGGTTGGAAAGTATACTATGACCGACTAAAGATAGAAAAAGATAGGAGATGGATATTTGCATGAGCTAGTCGGTCTGAGTTCATTTGCTGACCGACTAGATGAGCATCTAGTCGGTTGACAAGTGAACTGAAATCGACTAGAAGAGTCCAAAAGTAGAATTTTGATTTCTCTTCACAAACCACTTGGATGATACATCCAAACTCACTCATTAGTCATCTAAATTACCCCATAAAACGTCGAAATCTTAAATACGACATTGAAATACGAATTCGAGCAATAAATTCAAATAATTCACATAAAATTCCCAAAAATTCAATTAATCTAGCATGAATGAAATATCGCGAAATATATTAGCATGCAAGATGATTGAATTAAAATATGAATCATATATCTCGGATTCACCCATAATCCCCAATTCTCGACGCAACCGCACAAAGGAGTCCTCCTTTAGGGGTTTCGTGAAAATATCGGCGATTTGCTTTTGGGTTTCAACGTACACTAAAATGATGTCCTTTTTAGCAACATGATCATCTAAGAAATGGTGTCGGACATCTATGTGTTTCGATCGGGAATGGTGCACCGGATTCTTTGAAAGACAGATAGCACTTTGGTTATCCACCATGATAGGGCTAGTATCACAATGAATACCAAAATCCTTCAATGTGTGTCTCATCCAAAGAACCTGGGCACAAGCGGCACCGGCGGCAATGTATTCCGCCTCGGTGGTTGAAAGTGAAACCGAATTTTGCTTCTTGGAAAACCAAGAGACAAGAGAATTTCCTAGAAAATGGCAAGTGCCACTAGTACTTTTCCTGTCGGATTTGCATCCCGCATAATCAGCGTCACTGTATGAGACTAACTCATACGTGCTAGATCTCGGATATAGTAATCCAAAATCTAAAGTGTAACTTAGATAGCGAAAAATGCGTTTTACCGCTACTAAGTGAGAATCCTTAGGTTGAGACTGATAACGAGCACATATACATACGGCAAACATAATATCGGGCCTACTTGCGGTAAGATAAAGCAAACTACCTATCATACCTCGATATAGACGAATGTCTACATCCTTACCGCCCGTATCCTTGTCAAGATGCGTAGTCGTGCTCATCGGAGTCTTTTTCCCGGAGGCATTCTCCATTCCAAATCGCTTTAGCAACTCCACCGTGTACTTCGTTTGGTGGATGAAGATTGCATCGTTCATTTGGCGAATTTGGAGACCTAAGAAATATTTGAGTTCGCCCATGTGGCTCATCTCAAATTGTTCCTTCATAACATTAGAAAACTCTTCGCAAAGAGTGAAGTTAGTAGCACCGAAAATGATATCATCAACATAAATTTGAACTAATAATATATCATTATTCGCATGCTTAATAAAAAGTGTTGAATCGGCTTCACCCATTTTAAAATTCAAATCCAAAA
Source organism: Scilla litardierei (assembly GCA_030789695.1). NCBI lineage: Eukaryota > Viridiplantae > Streptophyta > Magnoliopsida > Asparagales > Asparagaceae > Scilla > Scilla litardierei. The sequence goes on along the minus strand of JAULAV010006906.1, from coordinate 17,509 downwards.
GAAAATTCTTTAGGTGATCATACCAAGCTCGAGGAGCTTGTCTCAAACCATAAAGAGCTTTCTTTAATTTAAAAACGTGATTTGGAAATTTTTCATTAATGAAGCCCGGAGGTTGAGAAACGTAAACTTCCTCAACGACATCTCCGTTTAAAAATGCACTTTTAACATCCATTTGAAATAATTTAAAATTCTTATGGCATGCAAAAGACAATAATAATCTAATTGATTCTAATCTAGCTACCGGAGCGAAAGATTCTTCGAAATCGATACCTTCCTCTTGTCGATAGCCTTGAGCTACTAACCGAGCTTTGTTCCGGACGACGACTTGGTTTTCGTCGGTCTTGTTCTTGAAGATCCACTTTGTCCCTATGACGGTGTGGTTCTTCGATGGCAATGGAACAAGCTCCCAAACTTCATTCCTCTCGAATTGAATGAGCTCCTCCTCCATGGCTAAGATCCAAGCGCTATCTTCACATGCTTCATTAATATTCTTTGGCTCTATCGATGAGGCAAAGGCACAATTTGCGAAGTGGTGAACTTGCGATCTCGTCTTGACACTATCATAGATATTGCCAATGACTTGCTCATGGGGATGGTCACGAACCGAATGAAGCCGTTTGGGAATACCTTGATCACTTGGAACATTCTCAACAACTTCATTAGTTGGGTTAGTCTCAATGGAATCAATAGAATCATTAGACTTAGAATTTTCAAACGAATCACATAAAACATCCATAGAATCATTATCATTTGAAATTCTAGTTGGAACAAATCCTTCATTAAATGAGACATGAAGCGACTCCTCGATCGTTGAGGTTCGTTTGTTGAATATCCGGTAGGCTTTGCTACGCGTAGAGTATCCAACAAAGATTCCCTCATCGGATCTTGGATCGAATTTGTCCAAATTACCATATGTGTTCTTAATAAAACATTTTGAACCGAAAACACGAAAATGTTTAACTTGAGGCAACCTACCAAACAACAATTCATAACACGTTTGTTTAGTGCCGGGCCTCAAAAGTATTCTATTAAACACATAGCAAGCGGTGTGTACCGCTTCCGCCCAAAATTGATGGCCAAGTTGGCTATCATCAAGCATAGTGCGAGCACACTCCACTAGCGTCCTATTCTTTCTCTCAACTACACCATTTTGAGGCGGTGCACGAGGGAAAGAGAAGGTGTGAGTAATACCAACTTCATCACAAAATGTCTCAAAAGACTCATTCTCAAATTCACCTCCATGATCACTACGAATAGTGACAATGGTGGTTCCTAAGAGATTTTGTACTTTCTTAACAAAAATTGTGAAGTTTTCAAAAGTTTCATTTTTATTGCACAATGAAAATACCCAAGTAAATCTTGAATAGTCATCTACGATGACAAGTCCATACCTTGCATTTCCTAAGGAAGCTACTCTAGTTGGCCCAAATAAATCTAGATGTAATAGCTCTAGTGGCCTTTTAGTAGAGATGCTTTTCTTAGGTTTAAATGAAGATTTAGGAAGCTTGCCGCGTTGACAACAATCACAAAAACTTTTCTTTTCAAAAACTAGCTTCGGAAAACCTTTAATAGAATTCAATTTTGAAAGCTTATATAATGTTCCAAAGTTCACATGTCCAAAGCGTCGATGCCATAAGTGTTGTTCACTTGTGTTGGCAACGAGACATTGTTCATATGACTTAGGAAGATCCAAAATATAAATGTCTTTACGACGAGTTCCGGAAAATAATAATTTTTCATTATCCTTTCTTAAAATATGACACAATCCTTTCGCAAAGCTAACTTTGTAACCTTTGTCACAAAGTTGGCTTATTGAAATAAGATTATGATTTAAACCACTAACAAGATAAACATTACTAATTAATGGTTTAGAGGGGTTACCGACTTTACCAACACCTATGATGGTTCCGCTCTCGTTGCCTCCAAATATGACGCGGTTTCCATTCGCAATGGGAACCACTCCGGAGAGCAATCGAGCGTCACCCGTCATGTGTTTTGAACACCCGCTATCGAGTATCCAATTCCCTTTGGAGCTAAATTTAAATTTGTTGCTCCTTTCCCTTTTCTTTTCCTTGAGTACCTAAAGATAGAAACTTTCATATCATGGTACCCAAGGTCATTGGGTCCAAGGGATTAGACCTTTGGAAGCCAAGTCCAAGTGGACTTAGACTTCCCCACATAATTCTTACTATGTACAACATCCGAAAAATAAGCATTCATGTATATTTGTTTTTCGTCCATGCTTGTGTCCGTTGGGCTCCAAATAGTAAATATTTTGGGAGCCATCATCCTGTTGGGTGCATGCATGCGACGTTGATTTCTACGTGATGCATGTTGTGGATAGGCATATGGGACATGATGGAATGGTGCACGACGAGAATTATTCATATGATGCGGTGGGTGAACATATGCATGTGTGGGAACACGTGCGTGAGGGTGTCTCACATGGTGTGCACGTGCCCGAGAATGTGTTGCATAAAAATCATCATATGTGTGAGATGGTGGAGTAGGACGTGTGTTCCTACGTGGCATGTTATTGGTGTACATGTAGGCATGACCCTTCTTTGGAGGTCCACCCAAGGTGGGTTTCTTTCCAAAAGAGGGCGTGGACGAGGTGGAAGCACCATTGGTAGATGAACTACCAATAGAGTGTTTGCTACCACTCGTAGAGTCACCGGAAGTTGGCCTAACAAAAGTAGTGGCCGCTTTGGATGGACATCCCGTCGTATACCCCAAACCAATGTGGTGATTGGCCGGAAGTAAGTCACTTAGGATTTTATCCAAATGGTCCTTACCTTTGTTGAATTTGTTAATTCGGCCCAATGTGTTCTCATATTTCTCTTTGAGAGAACGCAAAGAAGTATCCAAAGTGGATATTTGCGAAGTGAGCACATAAACACGAGATTTAAGATTCTCGTTCTCAATACTCAAAGTCGAGTTTTGAGAAGTTAAATCCGCTATCTCATGTTCTTCCGCATCCTCGATGCTAACATGTTCAAGTTTAGATTTGAGATTAACAATCTCATTTCTTAACTCTTCAACAACGGTGTCGTTGTTGGTGATGATAGTCTTAGGCGATGTTTGAATGCTAGCTAGGTCATCTTTTACCTTAGTATATCTATTTACTAACTTAGTGTATTTTGACCAAAGTTGAGAGTTAGCATTTCTAAGATCATCCATCGTTACCTCATCGCTTTCGTCATTACTATCATCGGAAGAGGAGGATCCTTGATCGTTCTCCTCTCTTGCCATGAAGCACATATGTGCTTGCTCCACTTTCTCATCATCCGACTCTCCGCTTGAGGAATCCTCGGAGCAGGTGAATGTTGCTCCGACAAGTCCTTTCTTGTACCCCTTTTTGTATTTCTTGGACTTATCGAATTTTGACGCCTTCCACTTCTCCTTGTGCTTATTGAGGGGACACTCCGCTTTCATGTGTCCCGGCTTATTACACTTGAAACACAAAGGAGAGGAAGAGGCGTTAGTAGAACCAAATTTAGCTTTGTTCTTGAAGTTACCTTTTCGGAAGAAACGGTTGAACTTCTTGGCCATGAGTGCCATGGACTCCAAGTCTAAATCGTTTTCTGAGTCTTCATCATCGGAAGATGTGGATGAAGCCGCCTTGAATGCAATCGCCTTTTTCTTAGGCGCATCTAGGTTCAAATATGACTTCATCTTTTCTTGTAGCTTCACCTTGCTATCTTTGCGTACCTCGTATGACATCAAAGTACCCATTAGTTGAACTACGGTATATTTGTTCATGTCATTACCTTCCTCGATGGCGAAGGTACGTTTTTCCCAAGAAGAGGGAAGTCCTTCAATAAGCTTTAAGCACTTCTCCTTTTGAGTGTAGATCTTGCCGAGGGCCTCTAACTCGTTTATTATGTCAACGAAGCGAGCGTAATATTCTTTCATCTTCTCGCCCTGTTGCATATGAAACATTTCGTAATCTTTGGTTACGACTACGAGTTTAGAGTCTCTTACCCGACTCGTCCCTTCATGTAGTATGAGGAGAGAGTTCCAAATTTGATATGCACTCTTACATGTGCATATCTTATTGAAGTCCTCGGGCTCCAATGCGCATTGCAAGGCGTTCATTGCCTTGGCATTGCTTACCTCCGCGGCGACCTCCGCGGTAGTCCATTTCTCAAAATCTTCTTCTTCGGGCTCGATGTACTCCTTCATTGTAGTCCTCCATAAAGATGCACTCCAGAGGAAAGTCTCCATCCGGCACTTCCAGTACCCGTAGTTGGTACCGTTGAAGAATGGAGGCCTCATAGAGGAATGTCCTTCCATCACCGATGACGCTCCTTCACGGTTCCTGAAGGTGTCATAGTTGGAGGGTGGAGGCACGGTCTTGTTGTCGTTGGCAGACATAGCTGTGTATCTGGCTATGATACCAAATGTAATGCCCTACCAGCTACTGCACAAGTACTAGAGGGGGGGTGAATAGTACTTTAAAATAATAAGGAGTATAATTCCAAATTAAATTGCAATCAACTACCAAATCAATTTGCGGAAGCTTAAATTGAACGACGACAACGAAATTGACAATGCTAACAAACGATGTTAATGGGTTCGGATCCACCCAAGTCTCCCCGACTTGTTCCCGGTGATCCTACGTCCCAACCACCCGGATCCCCTCCGGATACTTGAGTTAGAAACCCTAACTCAAGATTTCCACTATGAATATCTTGTGAAAAACTTTCACAAGATCAAATCATACATGCAATAGCAAACGTGAATCCCACAACCCGGGATCACAACCTTCTCTCACAACCGAGAGAACCAACAAGCAATATAAAAGAGTTTATATGAAATAAACAAGCTTACCACAAAATCCTATACCTTGAGTTTTTCTTACCCAATAGGTGGAATGAAGGATTTGAGGAAGATGAAGTTACCAAACCCTAGCACCAAGGAAATGAGCAGCAATGGGTGCCTAGGAAAGATTTGGAAACTTGAATCAAGCAATAGCTTGAAGAGCTCACCAAGAACAAGCTTCTCTCTAGATCTAGAAATGAGAGAGAATGGGTTTCTTGTGAGGAAGAGAGCTTTAGATTTGAGGGAGAATAGCTATCACTTTAGAACTCAATGAATCTCTTAATGGCAGCTCTATTAAAGATAGAAATGACCTAGGTTCGTATTTATAGGGTCCCATAAAAACAAGATAGGTCAATCTCCAACGGAAAGAAATCTGTGAGAATTAGTCGGTCAAAGAACACTCACTGACCGACTAGTTCATCAACTAGTCGGTCAGCCAAACAACGTGGACCGACTAAGAGTAGATCTGAGAAGAAAGAGAATTTCAGACCTAGACATCTAGTCGGTCCAAGAACACTTTCTGACCGACTAGTTTCACAACTAGTCGGTCATCCAATGAACGTAGACCGACTAAGAGGCAAAACAACTTAGTCTGAAGGCAAGTTGACTTAGTCGGTCTAAGAACAAAAATTGACCAACTAGATTGACAATTAGTCGGTCATCAAACGTTCTTAGACCGACTAACGGTAAACAGTAGCTTAGGAGAAATTTAGAGTGAACAGTAAGTCACAACTAGTCGGTCAAAGAAGCATCACTGACCGACTAGTTCACAAACTAGTCGGTCGGTGATTCAACGTAGACCGACTAACTGTAAACAGTAAAGTCCAAGAAATTAAGGAATCAAACTAGTCGGTCCAAGAACAGTTGCCGACCGACTAGATCACCATCTAGTCGGTCAGTACTTGTTCTTGTACCAACTAACATGCACAACAAAGTCCGAATCGAAGCGCGACGCTTCGAGGAAGTTAGAATGAACTTGTGCAAGAATCCTAGAGCTACGAAATGAGCGTAATGAAGATAGAAACGTAAGATATACTCAAGGCTTAACATTCTATCAATCGAAACTAAAAGACTATAAATAAAACCTTAATAAACGGTCTTTGAGAGCTTCGATTGAATCTTCATAACTTCCAAAGCGCTGCAGGAGCTTCAACGAAGCTTTAGGCTTGAATACGAGCTTTTGGAAGTGTTGAGATGTCGCTTTGAATATTCTCGTGAAATTGGCGACGATCTCCAATATTGCGCTCACAAAATGTTAGTTCATGAATTATTTATGTTTGCTCATCATCAAAACCAAATCCGGGGAGTCCAATATTCAACAGTGATGACGGCGAATCTGAGGCGGACGGCGACGCTCGGAGGTGGGGCGGCGATCCGGGGCAGTGGTGGCTCCCAGCGCACGACGATCGAGGAGGCGATGCTGGGGGTTCACGGCGGTTCCTCGAGCTGAACGGCGGCTCCGATGCGGGGTGACACGAAGGCGACGGCTGATCGGAGCTTCGGTTGTCGAGGCGCGGCGGATCCCTACGGTGGCGGCGATGATCCGAGTAGCACGCGATGATCGAAGATGTGACAGATGATTGGGGGCTTGAATTATAATCTGTTCTTCGACTTCTGGTGGGTTTGGGATTTGTCGTTGTTTTGATTCTGGTTTGTAATGGGGTGTTTGTTTGTTTCTTGACTGGTGGTGGAGGATGGGGATGACTGATCTGTGGTTGGGTTGTTGGCGTATGTGGGTGGCTGATGGAGATGTGACGACGATGATGATGCTTGTGTGTTATTGTTGATGCTGGTTTGTTTTTCTGCAGGTTGCTGCTGTCTGTTTCTATAGGCTTGGTTTAAGAACGGGGAGAGGAAAGGAGACATCTTTAAGGAGTTGGTTGTGAGGTAGGGGGAGATGAAATTTGGACGTTGGATCTCACCAACATCTCGGTGGAGATAAATGATGTAGGGTTAGGGTTGATTAGGGTACGGTTGGAAGTTGGGGTAAGGTAAATGGTAATAGTAATATAGGAAAAGTAATTAGTAACAAGTTAATCAAAATTAACTTTTCAGTTAAATGTGATTAAGTATTATTTATTAGCAAATAGTTAATTAGAGATTAACTCTTAATTAAAAGCAATTTAATAATTAACTTTTTTTATTAAAAATAATTAAGATTTAACATATAAAAATTACGCTACGGTAAACTGAAAACAGCGACGCGCTCTCGTCGACTCACGAACGAAAAATCCACTCGGACGAAAATTACTGAATCAACGAAGTAAAAAGAAACGCACACAACAGTCAAACACGACTAGGAAAACAGGTCGTTACACCCCCGTTTGGGGATCTCGGAACATATTCATCTAGGAGGGTTAGTCCCGATGAATAAGTTCCACTGCGGCATTTTTGAGGGTGGTATGAGGGTAAGTAAAAGCCCAACCAATATCCCAGTAATGTAATATGTCCGTTGTGATTAATAATAATCTGGACTGCGGTTGGATAACAAGGTTTTGATTATGACCATTTAAAGAGGATATATAGATGAGTACTCTAAGGTACATCATCAGCCATATGAAGGGAGTGTGTGAGTCCACTTTTATCCCTCAAATACTCTAAGAGGCTTAAAGGTCTCATTCTTCTAATGATAGTATATCATTTTAAATTCGTTTGAGGAAGTGAGGAGAGTCAATGTTCACGTGAATGGAGATGATCTCGTAATCATTTTTCCCTTTTGAATGGGATAATGAGAGTTTCACCCTTTTTTGAAGATTCTTCGGGTTCGTCTGGCTAATGATGTCTTGCATCATCAATCCAGGGTGACATCGATCCAAAGTTGGTCGATTCTGGACACTCCTGGTGTTCCAAATTAATTCCTCTGTTCGAATTTATGTGGGACTTTTGAACGTCCATTAAAATGCTCAAGTTAATTTTGTCCGGTAATAGGTGAACTCTGTTCAAACTGTGAAGGATTACATCTTCACAATGACTATTATGCGGATCATAGTTGGATAAAGCTTCAGGCTTTATTGGTTTCTTGAGTCATTAGGGATTTCATTTTGATGAATATCCTTTGAAACTTTATAAGTTTCAGAGAGTACATGGCATCCTCGTTTTAGGAGTATTCAGGATGACAAATCATTTACAGTAAAATAAAATGCGTAAAAAGCACATATATACTGCAAGAGAATACTACTAATAATTATGTTAGAGCAACAAGTTTCATAGTATGATGTGGGTTCTATAAAATATACGTCCACAATTGTGCTCATTTTAGACTCATATTATGACAACAGATCGAATTTATTTTCAAAATTTATTTGTCCTCGGGGAGTAGCGAAATATACATACAGTCAATTTTGACTTTCGTCGTTTAGACTAGATATGTATATATTTCTATATGGCATATGTTAATGTCCATTCATTTTGCAAAAAAACATTATGGGTCTTGTCAGAACTTCTGGTCTGATATTGGGTTGCCATTGCATACTCCATATCGAGGTACATCATATCTTCCCTTTCTCATTTTTATTCAAGACTTCCCCTATTTTCAGTCTTCCTTATTGTCGTTTATAAGGAAGAATGATTATTGGTCTTACGAAGTAGACACATACAAGGGAAATGAGTTAGTCTCTATATTTCCACTTTCTAATTTATGAGAGACTTGTAAAAGTCTATTTGAAAACTCAAGTATGGTCTTCAGGCCATTTTGATTGAGTCATTCAGTATTGTGTGGATATAGAATCATACTCTAGTGGAAACAATTACGTGGGTACGAATTTTATAATTTCTCACTTATCTATTAAGCCACGACTTCGGGCGTATGCTTTAAAAATAAGGTTAGATTCAAGAATCATACCTTGTAAAGTGAGATTACTCAAAAGAGTTTGGCGGTGTTATGACAACTGCTGGTGTCAATATTGGTTTATACAAACCGTAGATCTGAGAGACCTATTTACTGCGAAATGCGTATTTCTAAAAGAAGACGCATAAATGTTTTTCGTATAATCCATTTTACTTGTTAATTTTTATTAGTGTGAAAGGGTGTTGACTTTTGATTTGATTTTGAACTTCAGGTTCATTTTGGTTTTGAACTCCAGGTTCATTTTGTCAACTAGGTTATGATGTTAAAGTTTTTGAAATCATTATTAGTTTGTTGACATAAAATGATGTCATATCATGAGCGCATCATACATATAATGTAAATCTAGTAAACTAAAAAGTTGTGCTCAATTAACCTGAATTGAAACAAGTATGATGTATTCACATGCTATTTATATGCTGCAGGCATTTTAATAATCTTATCGCAGACATACAGTTTTGCTACAGGCATTAAACTATGTCATAGTGATTTTAGCATGCTAAATAAAAATGTACATCACAGAATCATTAAATATGCGGCAGGCATATAATTTTCTACACATGCATTTAATCATCACAGAAATTTTATAATGGAAGTGAAAATTTTTCGTTTAATAATTATTGGACCACTGAGCAACGTCATACACCGTTAGGTTAGTTAACTAACGGCAGAGCGGTCGCAGGATCTTCCTAATTATTAAACGTGTAATAATCAAATAATCCAAGGAAAATTACGATGATGTATAAAGCATTAATCAGATTATAGCGAAGGAAAATCGAATTTAAATCTGAAAAATCGTTTGAAAATAGTGAATTTTCGGGGTGAAACCCTAGTTAGGGTTTTTGGTCGCGCGGATTGCCGCTTCAGGCGGCTAGGGTTTCCGGACATGAGCGCGCACCGGGGGGCCCGATACGAGCGGCTGCCGGGGGGTTGGGGGCCCGCCGCTGCCGGTGGCGGGGGGTTGGGGGGCCGCCGCTGCGGGCGGCGGGGTGGCTCCCGCCGCTGCAGGCAGCGGGGGGGGTGGGGGGCCGCCGCTGCAGGCGGCGGGTTTGGCCCGCCGCTGCTGGCGGCGGGGTCGCCCGCTGCTGGCAGCGACGGGGCAGGCGGCGGGTTGGCCCGCCGCTGGCAGCGGCGGGGTGGCTCGTCGCTGCAGATGGCGGGTTTGGCCCGCCGCTGCTGGCGGCGGGGTCGCCCGCCGCTGGCAGCGGCGGGTTGGCCCGCCGCGGCAGGCGGCGGGTCTGGCCTGGCAGGCGGCGGGGCTGGCCCGCCGCGGCTGGCGGCGGGGCCGCCCGCCGCTGGCAGCGGTGGGTCTGGCCCGCCGTCGCAGCGGCGGGTCTGGCCCGTCGTCGCAGCGGCGGGGTGGGGGGTGGCCGCCGCTTCGGGCGGCGGGCGGGGGGTTTTCGCGCGAGTTTTTGGGGGGATTCGCGTTCCGGCGAGAAGATCCCCGAGGGTTTGATGGGTTTTGGGGATAAAAATCCAATTTTTAGTGGAAAAAAATCCATTTTTAATCTCCAAAAAAGCGTTTTTATTGTAAAAAGTTGATTTTTAATCAATAAAAACGTTGATTTTTATTAAACAATTGATCCAAGAATTTTGGATCTAGACGTATGCGCATACGAATTTAGATCTAGGGAAAAGAATTACCTCTAGATCCTACCCGCCGGATCTAGCGACGTTCGGTGAAGGAAGCCCGTTCGTGTCGCGTTCGTCCGTCGGCAGGGGTTCGGCTTAGCTTCGAGCGTGCTGATAACGTGTTGTAAACCATGTCGGCTACGGAACCCCGTAGCCCTGTATTTATAGTAATAGGGTTACATAATGGGTGGATACCCACTAACGGGTTGGGCCACCAAAAGCCCGTTTATAACACTAAACCCTTTTTAATTTTTCCATTGTTAGTTTTTTGTTACATATTTTGATTATTAGGTTGGTTGTTACATATTTGTTACATGTTGTGGTCCAGCGGCATTTATCTCCGTTTTCCAGTGAGGTCACCAAGGATCGATACACGGTGAATGTGGAACGCGCGCACACGTTTAACCAGCTTTTCAATGTAATAAAAAAAGAAAGAAGAGAAACGAACAGAAAATGGTAAAAAGGACGGACGGATATGAGTTTGGCATGTAAGTAGAGATGGTCTGATGAGAGAGAGAGAGAGAGAGAGATTGTACTTTGTATGTTGTTTTGTGCACTTCATTTTTGTCACGGACATCAAATTTGTATGGTATAAATTTTTGTGCACTTCATTTTTGTCACGGACATCAAATTTGTATGGAATAAATTTCAATGCACAAAGTGATGGACACACTAAATGCTACAAAAACCACGTAGGATCCATTTGGTTTGCTAACCATCTCAAAATTAAACGAAGAATTTTTTTTTTATTTGTGTACTTGGACGCAGAGACAACCATGAAATGTCTTATATAATTGGTGAATTTTGTAAATAAAGTCATCTTCTGTATAACAAATTTTCCGTTAAATTGTGGGGAAAACACTTCAATTGAATGTATTTCAAATATTAAGCTCAGTTGATCACAATGGAATCCATTACGGCCCTAAAATCAATCAAAAACGCAGACACAAAGTTTTACTCTGGTTCGGTTGCGCACAACATATGTCTAGCAACGTCTGAGATGATTTCACTATCAGAGAGATCTTCAAAAAGACTACAGTCTTGCTTCCACTCACGTGAGTAATAATTTAGCTAGATGCACAAGACCTTACAAACTCACTCAAGGAAAAAGAGAACAAAGGAGACAAGGAGAGAATCACTCTACTCCAATCACAAACTCCTAGCCATAATCTCTCGACAAAAATCTTCAATGGCGACGCCTCAAGCTCCTCTCTTGCTCCAGATCCGAAAAACGGCATAACCCTAATCTAATCAACCATTGGATTAAATGGGCATCAAAAAAACGAGCCTTGAAATCCATCTCAACCGTCGACTTAAAAAACTGGTCTCCGCGCTGCTCAGTCGAGCGAGTTCATCGCTCGACCGAGCTGCTGCTTCGCTGCTGCAGCTCATGGGTGGATGAAACGGGATGCACGGTCGAGCGTTCACTTCGATAAGTTCATACAGTTTTTTTGGACAAGGCTTAATAAGATTTGAGATGATAAATTATATGAAAAAAATTTAAGTTTTGCATAATTCAATCAAAGCTTTGACATGATGAGGGCACCTTATTGGCAGACATGAAGCATGACTGGAATTTAAAATTCCAGGCATCTTCTCCATGGTGCAAAGCCCACTCACTCAATTTCCCTCCGAAAACTTTGCAAAATTTCCCACCAAAAAAAAAGACATCCAAAAGATGTCAGATCAAATGGGTGGGATCCCTCTTCCCTTTAAAAAAAATGCAAAAAAGAAGAAGCAAAAATACAAAAGGAAAAGAAAAGAAAAAGAAAGGACACAGTGGAAAGTGATATCATCACATAAAAAATATAATTTCCTCCATCACCTTCTTGATTTTTAGACCCATTCATAAAACTATAAAGATACAATAGCCTCCCTCTCTCTCTCCTCTCTGAGCTTGGAAATGGTTCAAAATAGCACCATTCTCCATCTGTTCCTTCTCTCTTCGGTGCTCCATGGAGCCACACTCTGTTCCTCTTCTCAATCTCAGGTGACCCTGTTTGATGATTCTCTTGATTTCTTCAATCTTGTTGGTTAAATTAATCAAAATTTTCCCCCAACCTATGTTAGGTGTATGTTGCCTACATGGGGAGCAAAAATGGGGAAGACCCAGATGAGATTTTGAAGCAAACACGCCAAATACTCACTTCTCTTCATGAAGGAAGGTAAATATTGATCGAGTCCAAAGTGGGTATTTATAAATCTATTGAAAAGTAAACAGACTTTAAAAAAAATGTTATTTGAATAGCATAGAGAAAGCGCAGGCTTCTCATGTTTACAGCTATAGCAATGGGTTCAAGGGGTTTGCTGCGAGACTGACGGAAGAGCAAGCCTCGCTCTTGGCTGGTAAAGTTTCAGCTCATGGCTTCCTTTTTATGCTGTTGGGTTTGTGATATAGATGTTTGGTGCTTGTTTTCAGAGATGCCTGGTGTTGTTTCGGTGTTTCGGAATGAGAAGAGGAGAATGCACACAACCCGTTCGTGGAATTTCTTGGGCCTTCGGGTCGACGAGGCGATGGAGATACCGGGGTTTGATACTAGGAATCAGGAGGATGTCATCGTTGGATTCATTGACACTGGTGAGTTTGGTTCTATTGCTGAGTTTGTCATGCACTGCATTCAGGATTAGATATGCTGCTAGCTGGAGCTGTTCTGTTTGGTATAGAACAGCTATTAATTAGAATAAGGTGATATCTTGAGAATTATTCGCCACAAACCATGATAATTCTGGAATTGATTCATCATTCATGCATGCTTGTAGTGTTGGGAAACCCGAAACATTATGGTCAACACCAATGTGTGCACCCCAGATTAATCAAGTGTAGTGTATCGCCAACATAATCAAACAGAGAGTTAGGATCTTGGATGAATCATAGAAAGCACAAGATTAGTCACCGCACAACAAGAGCAATGCAATCATACAGAGACACAAGATTATATACTGGTTCGGTCAATTTTTAGGCCTATGTCTAGTCTTCCGTTGTCACGGCTTCCACTAGATCAGAGATGTTTACAGAAAGAGCTTACACATACTCCCAAATCTCCTCCAACAATATTTAGCCCTCTTGACAAAGTAATCATATCACTCCAGCGATTACAGGATCTCAAGCATAAAAAACAATAGAGAAAATCCAATCAGAAACTCAAAAAAAAAAGACTATCTCACCTCCAAGAGCTCAAGCCGACGTTCTTCCGCTTTCTCCTTCAAAGCCGATCTCAATTAGCTTCAATCGCTGCGTCTCGGGCTTAGGAGAACATAAATTAGGTTTTAGGAGCCATCTCAATTAATGGTTGTGATTAGATTGATTATCAATCGAACGTCCAAGATCTGATTCTATCCCAGGCTGAGAACTGGCTGAGAACTCAGGCGTTAGGCTTCTGACCCGATACGGTCAAGCGTCTGCTGCAATAAGCCGGGCCGCATCCTTGAGCAATCAAAAGTCTGGCCCAATGCCATTAGACGTCTGATAAAAGAATGTGCATAATTCTATCATTTCCCTGGAGTTAAGAGATATTTGCTTCAAGCCGTCTAGCCGTCTGAAGGCAAGCATCCTGGCGTCTGATCCTCCAGTCAGAGACATCTGATTGTCTAACATCAGACGTCTGGCGTGTTTGTCTGATATCCTCCTTTGGAGAGGCCAGAACAAGATGTCTGGTCCAATACTACCACATGTCTGGTGCTGTGAAGAATCCAGATTTGAGTTTGAAGCATAAAATTCAACATGTGGATAGTTGGCGTCTCGTTCATAACTAGAAACTGCCATGCCCATATGCAAGCATTGCTTACTGATGGACTCTAAATGAATAAATGACTGGTTATCAAATAAACATATATGGTGAGATATTACTTGAAGAAATACAACTAGGATTCTTAGAATGCGCCTAACACAATGCACAATCTCAGGGATATGGCCAGAATCACCAAGTTTTAGCGATGAAGGGATGCCTCCGTTACCTTCAAGATGGAGAGGCATATGCCAACCGGGTGAAAACTTCACAACATCCTCCTGCAATAAGTATGCCCAACAACGAATTACCTTCTAAATTTGTTGCATTGAACCGAGTTTTTTTATCAGGTTTGGAAAATCTTTGTAATCTATCAGGAAAGTAATTGGAGCAAGATACTATCTCAATGGCTATCAAGCAGAGGAAGGCAATAAAATCCCCGAAAGTTCTGATACAACGGTGAGATTCAAGTCTGCTAGAGACGGCTCTGGCCATGGTAGCCACACGGCCTCGACTGCAGCTGGCCGTTTTGTCAAAAACATGAGCTACAATCGCTTGGGAGCCGGTGGGGCCCGGGGAGGGGCACCAATGGCTAGGATCGCAATCTACAAGGCATGTTGGGACTCCGGTTGCTATGATGCAGACTTGCTTGCTGCCTTTGACGATGCTATCAACGACGGGGTTGATATAATATCGGTGTCCTTAGGCCCCAATTCTCCTCAGGGAGACTATTTCAGTGATGCAATCTCTGTGGGTTCGTTCCATGCAACTAACCATGGGGTTCTAGTCGTTGCCTCTGCTGGAAATGTTGGAACGCGAGGCTCGGCAACCAATCTGGCTCCATGGATCCTCACAGTTGGTGCCAGTTCGACAGATAGGGACTTTGCATCTTACATTGTTCTTGGAAACAGGAAGAAGTTTATGGTGAGTATGCCATTTTGAGCCAATGCACGTAGAGTATTTGATGGGTCTTCTTCTTAAGAGTTTCCTCTAATCGACAGGGTGAGAGCCTGAGCACACTAAGAATGAAGTCACCCCGAAGGATAATCTCTGCTTCTGATGCCAATAATGGATTCTTCACCCCTTACCAATCAAGGTGAAGAAAATGGCAGTCACTACAAGTTGTTGAAGCTCCAACTGAAATTGTTCCTTGTATTGAATCCTCCTCCTATTTCCATTTCATGCAGCTTCTGTTTGGATAGCTCTATAAACAGAACGAAAGCTCGAGGGAAGATCCTTGTTTGCCGCCATTCTGGCAATCCTTCAGAATCAAGGGCAGAGAAGGGGTTGGTAGTCAAGAGAGCCGGAGGAATTGGAATGATTCTAATAGACGAAGAAGAGAGTGATCTTGCCGTTCCCTTTGCAATACCTGCAGCAATCGTTGGGCGGGCAACTGGTGAAAGGATCCTATCTTATGTCAACTCCGCAAGGTTTGATCTCACTGTCTGTTTGTGCTTCAGTTTGAACGCATCGTAACATATGTTTCAATCTGAAATTGTTGTCCAGAAAGCCAAGATCGTTTATTTTGCCTGCAAGGACCGTCGTAGGATTTCGAAGAGCCCCTAGGGTAGCAGCATTCTCATCCAAAGGCCCCAATTCCTTGACTGCAGAGATCCTCAAGGTCTGAGATATCTGTTGAGGAATGCAAGTTACTCTTGACCTAAAATCACATGCTTATCTGTCATTTTTCTTTTCGTTTTTCTTGTAGCCTGACATCATAGCTCCCGGGCTTAACATCTTGGCCGCATGGTCTCCAGCAGTGAACATGAGATTGAGCTCCAACATACTCTCTGGAACCTCCATGGCCTGCCCTCATGTGACCGGACTCGTGGCCTTGATCAGAGCCGTGTATCCATCCTGGTCTCCTGCTGCGATCAGGTCTGCGCTCATGACCACAGGCAAGTCCTTTACATGAGCTCCATTTGGGAGACAGAGATCGATATGAGGCTAACTCGAGTTACCGTATTTCCATGCAGCAACCGTGCTGGACAAGAACGGCAATGCCATTGCAGCCGACCCCTCGGGAAGGATTGCTAATCCGTTTGATTTTGGCTCGGGCTTCCCAATCCCCTCGAAATTCCTGGAGCCCGGTCTTGTCTACGATGCTCAAGCTTCGGACTACAAGAGCTTCCTATGTTCAATCGGCTACAACGAGAAAACCTTACGATTGGTAACGGGAGACGGAAGCAGATGCGCTGGACAGGCTGCATCAGCTTCCAACCTGAACTACCCGTCCATTACCGTGCCAAACCTCAACGGCAGTCTTTCAGTAACACGAACCGTGATGAATGTAGGGAAACCAGGATGCAGTTATCGGGCTCTAGTAACCCCACCCCCTGGTGTCAATGTAACTGTGGATCCTGGGGTTCTTGATTTCGTGAGGCACGGCCAGAGGTTAAGCTTCACGGTGAGTTTCATGGCCGTCGAGCGTTCGAAGGACTATGTATTTGGGCTGCTGGTATGGAGATCTGCGGAAATTCAAGTAAGCAGCCCTTTGGTCGTCAAGGTTTCGCCTGATATTGGCGTGTGATGATGAAATTGATGAAAGAAGAGAGAACACATGATGATGAGATTCATAGGATACTAATTCTATTGGCTCCACCACCACAGCTGAATTCTTTTACAGATGCTTGATTTGAGTTGTTTGGTATTCTTTTCATGTCCATATGATCAGCGAGAGTTTTGGGTTTATTTCTTGATGGAACTGGAGAACAGTTAAAGTTAAAAATGAAATTAAGGTTTGTATCCATCTCTCACTCTCTCTTCCAATTTCTTTCAAGTTTGGCAAGCTACTGCTGATCGAGCACACGTAAAACGAGCAAGTAAATGCCTGGATTAGAAATCTTAGAAAGTAATACCTTCATTTTTTTTGCTTTGAGCTGGGTCGGCCCAAGGCATTTTGGTACTTCCCGCATGGGCTATTAAATGGCTCTTTCCATGCTTGATTTGTCTTGATCGGACAATGGCTGTGTTGGGCTCTCCATTTGAGCTTTGCGGGCTTGATGGGCCTTGGTAGAGTATACCAACAGTGATGGCTAAAGCGTTCTCCCTCTCTTCTATCGTCATCATCGTCTTGGCATTCACAATCTGAGAGAGAGAGAGAGAGAGAGTCATTCACAATCTTTCTATCTTTCTTCCATTAAATTGCTCTGAATATATACTTACTTTTTTCTTCATGGATGAAAACACGCCACTGACAGCATACATGTATCATTTTTGAAAAGGTGCTTACCATTTTCTATTAATCTGTTTTATCGTGGAAAAATTGGCTAACTAGTATAGTCAACCTTCTATTTTAACTTCTACCACCCAATTTAAAATATTTGCTAGAATGCTACACCCCCTGCGAAAAGATTAAAATACGCACCATTTATTATTTTCAACATATACTAGTATATATTAACGTATATTAGCGTATACTAGTGTATGTTAACGTATCTTAGCATTTTCTTTACCACATACTTATTAGTTCGTATGAAAATGG
>JAULAV010006905.1:0-21567 GCA_030789695.1 Scilla litardierei | reverse complement strand
GGTTAGTTCCCCATTTCCCTTCCGACTCTATAGGTTCTAGTACTTGCACACTGCCATCCGTCAGGCCCACTGCAAACTGATTCGGATCGGATGGATGTGCAGCAACAACAACCGGGTACACATTAGAGCTGCAAAATTGACAAGAAAGCCGTGTACAGTCAATATACCAGAATATCATGAATTCATACATCTTAGCGGAGTGTATTTCCCAAGTTCAACCAAGCAACTACTAAAAATTCTTGAACCAAATAAAAATGGGAATTTCAAATCAATGAAATGCCGATAGCATACTTTCCAAGGTAGAAACATCATGAAACGGGGCGGGCGGGGGGGGGGGGGGGGGGGGGGGGGCGGGGGAATTAGGATTAGCCATCATTGGTACCTTGGTTGGGAATTCAGATATGCTGTAGGGCTAATTCGACACCTCAACTTGAGTGCTGAAGTAAAGACACCGACACTTCCATCCGTGAAACTTGTATATATCATTTGGCTATCACACGAATATGCTGCGTGTGTGATTGATCCCTCTCGTGGAGTCCACTGTGAAAAGCGTAAAATAATAGCATAATAAATCAATGATCAATAAGCCCATTGTGACACAGATAGCATATATATTTTAGTGCACGTGAAAAACAAACATGACAGTGGCAATTGATTATAACGTCCAGACATCTTTTATCATCATAAAATAACATTCTAATAAAACAAAATAATATACTTCTGCCAAAACAGCAGATCATCTGAGCAGATAAAACCCCACCCAAAAAAAAACAAAAAACCAAAAATAAACATAATAACAACCGAACTTTACTCCTATATCTGTCCATTGACCTGGTTCTCTGATTGGGTTTCTAGATTCCAGATCAAGACGCTATCTGCACGTCAGAGATGCTCAATGTGAAAGCTTCAAGGCCAAATAATCAGTAGTAATATATACCACATATTACAATTAATTTGATAAAAATAGGCATAGCTCTAATTCATGATAAGTCACAAATTAAGAGGATTTAATCCGATTTCACATTGCCAAACAAATTTTTTTCGCATAAATAGGTTCAAATAATCCGAGTTAAGATATTGGGGTATTTGAACCGTATTAAATGCATATTCAAAAATGCTTGTTTATTGGTAGGTTGTCTACTAATCCAGCTTTTGTCATTTAAGAATTGGATTGGAATTATAACAAAATAAAAAACTACTGAATTTTAATTTTTTGAAACATACTTAACCCATCTCATGTAACTATTTTTCCAAAACTCATTATACAAATGCTAAAAAGCATAGAATTTAATTTAATTTAGACCAAGTCATTAGCCCTTCTTTCACCAATATAGGCTTGCCTTCGGCCTTAACCTATTATCAATTGTCACCAAAAGGATATTTTAACAGCTGAATATTTGACAGAAACACTTAATAGGGCAATATAACTTGTGAATTACTACAAAGTTCATAACTACCTCTTAGCACACTGAGGCTAGGGCCAATACAACTGTTTAACTATTTGAGCATTTATGTTTTCATTAAACGCAAGTTGAGAATGCAGGTGGGCATATTTATCGCAAAATCATGATCTACAACCATCAATATGGATATCAACTCAATACTCACATAACATTCAAGTTTGTAACGGTGAAATAAGAAAACAAGTATACCTGTTTTAGACATTCCAACTTAGATGCCTCGTATATAGCAAGCTGAGTCTCATGAACAACCAAGAAATGAATCTGATCCTGGTGAAACTGGACTCGAGTTTCTGCATGAGCGCCAGCGACTCGCCCAGAGGGAATCTGTAAAAACTTACTAGCTCGTTTCTCCCAGCCATCCATTCCCCATACGCACAACTGCAAAAGAAGGTGTAAGAGACCATCTCATGATATAATCATTTTGAAGTTCCTTGCGTGAAAATGCAGAATTAGTTTGTTTAAAAAACAATCTTCTCAGATCATATAAAACGATTTGTTACTAGGGATGGAAGATCTTAAGCATGACCATGTCCTTAAAGGAACACACGGCAAATGTCAACCTCGTGATTACCATGAAAAATATAGAAAACCAACATCTCCACTGTGTAACAAACCTGAGCATCTGCTCCTGATGAGACAAGAACATTTAGTGTATTGGAGAATGCAAGGCCAGTTATACTTTTCTGATGCCCTTTAAGCTTGGTCTTTACCTGCATGAAAGTTGATAAGGTTGATTGTTATGTTAACACTTACATGGACATCCAGAAACTAATGTTCCTTTATAAAAAAGAGAGAGAATGATATCCAAACAGAGAGCAACCTCATCAACTCGGACATTGTAGATTTGTATTGAGGAGTCATCCATGCCTATGGCAATGATATTATTGTCCTGAGGATGGAAAGCAAGAAATGTAGCTGCTGGAGGGGGTGGCATAAATGTAGTCATCGTCTGCAGTGGGATAAAACACTTATTTTGTAAGGAACCAAAAAGTTACTAGTAATGGCATAAAAATAAGAAAGGAAAACCAAGAACCTTAAAAGTCATCATATTGAAAAGGGATATCTTCCCGCCTGATGCAGACATAACGTATGAATCATTCTTCGACAACGCGAAGCAATGGACAGCTTCTTCTGGGTTTGCATCACTAATTTCATTGGTCATGAGTATTCCACTTGTCGGTTGCCATAGCTGCGGTGCAACCAGAGCAGTTGCCTGGAGAAAGCCAATATTTTTTGTAAACGCCCACAGTAGAAAGGGAATCATCACATGCTGCAACAAAGATATAATACCTTGCCAAAAACATTACTATCAGTCTTCTGCCATTTCCATAGCTTGTGAACAGCATTACATGTCAAGGCCAATATTGCATTTCCTGAGTTAGTATAAATCAACCTAGCAACCTGAAGGGCAAAAGGAAGATATGAGAATCAGAGAGAACAAATTAAGAGGTAAGAATCAGAAAAGGACAAATTATCTGTTTAAACTAAGCTCATGCATGTAAAGCATAATCTATACCATGAAACTATCTTTATGAGCCCATGTTTATGTCAAGTCTTAATTGTCAAGTACATTTATTTTCATGATTGGTCTGTGCAACTGTAGCTCCAAAATGCAGAGTCATCTGAATAACAAAATGCCATGTTCCATCTTTAATAATCTCACATTGTTGTAGCATTTGGCTAGTCATGCTGGTTGTAGTATGAAGAATATTATGTATGTGTTCCGAACTCTTTTTATAGTGGTATCCTCCTCTTACGTATTTATGAATTTACCGTATGGTGGATTAATAGTTTGGTTGAAGCAGTTTCAGAGCTTTGGTATGTTAGATATGTGAATAGCTGTTCAACATGTATGTAACGAAGGTGCCACATCCACACACACTCTACAGACTGGTACATCACAATCTAGACATTGCACAATCTATGATAGCAATGAAAACCAGTATTACGTATAATGGGATGGCAAGTAATCTCACTATGAGAATTTTGTCTGTTATCACTGTCCCATCTACTTAGCACAGACCAAAACAAGCATATTTTCTTTACTCCCATCCCAAATTCTTGTTGAGATATCCAAAAACAGCCGTTCTATATCGGTATGGACTCATGGCAAATAGATGATGCCGTATTTCCAATCCCTAACACATGTTAGCGGATGATAAATAATAAATTGCAAAAAACTAAGACGTGTTAAAGTTCCGTTGTTGCTGAGCCACATCTGCTGGTAAAAAGAGGCAGTAACTCATTACATAAGAGGTATTAGTCGTTCAAAAATGGTAATAGTCGTTCAAACATTACATTCCATATAAAACAGGACATGTAAGCTTTAAATGAATTGTTTATAGAGATCCAACAAAGTTCTTACCGTTGGCCGTCGGCTAACGTAACCTTCTCTTTTATCCGTGTTGCGGCCAGCAGTGGGATAATAGGACATTAATCACAACAACGCTGGACTTTCATAATTATATTCCGGGTTTGATAAGTGCATGCTGAACCATACAAACAAATTATAAATGATGAAGTATTTGCTTTCTGGATCATTGATGCGGACGCGCCGCATCCAAAGGAGGCAGACCCGTGTGATGGGGGTGGCCCCTCGCACGATGCGATCGTGCGGGACGAGCCACCGGTTGGGTTGGTGACTTACTTCAGGAGGAGACGTGGGGACACAACTTAACTCCTAAAGGGCATTTTTGTCTTTCAACATAGATCTGGACTTTTTCCCTTATTTTATATTCTAGGTCTAGGCGTCATTATTTTTTATGCTTAATTTTGTGAAGAACATTTAGGCGTCAACTTCGACGGTGTTTAGGCTTTAGTCCGTGCATCTAAAGCTAGGAGAGAGTGTCTCCTCTTTAAATAGATCCATTATCTTATTGTTCTTCGTTAAATTTCAATCAAAGTTTCCACATTTTTCATATTTTCCACAAATATTCGCTGTTTTACTTGTTTGTGCGCATAAATCGCATCAAATTGGTATCAGAGCGGTGAGATCTAATGGCGACGGGCACGAGATCGAAGGCCGATTCCATGGATGAGAAGATTCAAGGGTTGCGCGAAGAGATCAACAAAGAATTGGAGGCCACGAAAGAAAGAATCAATGTAAAGTTCAAGGACGTCGCTCACACTCAAGAAGATATGCAAGGGGATCTACGAGCGATGATGGCGGAAATTGGTCAAATCAGCCAATTTTTTCAAACCCTAATGGCGGAAAAAGAGAAGGGGAAGAAAATTCAAGAGGAGTTCTTTGATGATTCCGACCCGGAAATCCAACAAAGGGCTCATGAAGCGAAGATAGCGGCGATGTTCCCCGGAGTCTCAGCAAACAACGAAACACCGCCGGAAACATCGACTCGTGAGTGGACGAGACGGGGGGGGGGGCAAAACCCCCTCCAGGCGGGTCGGCCAGGTGCGACGACGGCCTGGGAGGGCTCGCCGGCCCTCCGACAGGGCGGCGGGGCCGCGCGACAGGCTGCCGAGGGCTGCACGGCCCTGAAACAGCCCGTCGAGGCCACGCGACCCTGCCACAGGCAGGCGAGGGCAGCGCAGCCCTCGTCCTTCAAAACAGGGGCCAGGGGCCCCTGCCGTGCAGGTTGGGGCCGAGAAGTCTTTCCCCGGGGGCAACCAATGACGGTGGACCCCGGGGGGCATTTGGGGGCTTTCTGGGGCATTGACGAGGCCCGGGGGACGTTTTGGAGGTCGAATTGGACAACCCCGGTACATAGAGTTTTTGGAGGACCTACTGGGATGGGGGACCAGATGGCAGACCACAGTGGCCGGAGGAGGAGTATGTGTGGGAGGAGATTGACCCACCTTTGGGTCGTGGCGACGGAAGAGTTGGACGGAGATATGTACCCCAGGAGAGGAGGGTGGAAGGAGCGGCGTATAGAGACGTCAATGCTGATCAGAGGTTAAAGAAGCTAAAGATGCCGGTGTTTGAGGGCACCGATCCAGATGGGTGGATTTACATAGCGGAGCGGTATTTCCAGGTGATGGGATTCACAGAGGTCTTACATGCCATTGGCATTTACTTTGAGGGAGAGGCGTTGGCATGGTATCGGTGGCGGATAGCCCGGAATTAGGGGTGGCAAAATGAGCCCGACCCGACCCGACCCGAACCCGGCATCCTTAACCGGGTATGGGTAGGGGCCAATCTGGGTCAAGTAGGATTCGGGTTGACCCGACCCGACCCGGATAAAATCTGGGTCGGTTATGGGTTTGGCATGTTAACCCGGATGACCCGAATTCGACCCGGTTTACTTTCTATATATGTATAAAAATTAATATAATAACTTCAATACACAGTTGCAAGGGGAGTTGTGCTTATACGATTTGAATTGGTATCCTCTTCTTTAAGATGTCTTGGATTCAATTCCCTTTACATACAACTTTTTAGTTAATTTTATTACTTTCGTTAATAAAATGGTAACGTTAATTATACTTCCTTGTTGTCATCAGTGCGATTTAAGCGACGGGCTGCTGGAAATTATGCAACACTTAATAAATTGCCGGTGGCTCTTAATAAATAGCTGGATATTGAAAAGAAGCAATTTTGTATATGTCGAATCTTAACCCGACGGGTTAACCCGAACCCGACCCGGAAACTTTTCGGGTCACCCGAACCCGACCCGGATTCAATCCGGGTTGGGTTAGGGTTTATCCCTATCCCGGTCGGGTCAAATCTGACCCGACCCGAACCTAAACCCACCCGACCCGTTTGCCACCCTTACCCGGAATCCTTTTTACTCGTGGGCAGAGCTGACGGCATACTTGATGGATCGGTTTCAGGAGACACCGGGTGGAGATTTCTACGAGCAGCTCAGAGCACTTAGACAGGAGGTTACGGTGCGGGATTTTATCAGGAAGTTTAAGTTGCTATCGGGCTGAGTGCATGGCGTCACTGAGGAGATACTCATGGGGAACTTCATGGGGGCTGAAGCCTTCCATTCGGGCCAAGTTGAGGATGCAGAGCCCCGAGGGCTTGGAGGACCTGATTCGCCTCGCACAGAAGGCGGAGGAAAAGCATGCAGAGGAGAGGCGGATACGATGAGCTTGGGAAACCCAAAACCCCCGACCAGCACCAGCAGCAGCACAGAGGGCTCCCACAGGAGTACCAGAGGCCAGAGGAGAGGCACGCCCAGCGACATTGGGGAGGCGACTGACGAAAGCAGAGGTGCGGGAGAAGAGAGCAAAAGGACTATGTTTTCGATGTGATGAGCGGTTTACCCCCGGTCATCGATGTGCAAGCCGCATGTTCCAGATCACTATAGTGCCAGATGATGAGGGGTATGTTGGTGATGAGGAGTATGAGGAGAGGAGGTCGTGGAAGAGGAGAAGTCCCATCTGGATGCAGCGGAGGTGTCCTTGAACTCTGTGGTAGGGTTCAACCCGAACCATACCATGAAGCTGTCAGGACGATTGGACGATACGACGATGAAGGTACTCATAGACAGTGGGACCACCCACAACTTCATATCTCGACAGTTGGTGAATCGTCATGAGTTGCAGCTGAGCACTTTGGAGAAGTTTACGGTCCTGTTAGGGACAGGGAGGATGGAGAGTAGTGAGATGTGCAAGGGGCTGTGCTTGAACTTGCATGGTGAGCAGATCGTGGAGGATTTCTTAGCCCTGGAGTTGGGCAACGTTGATATGGTTTTGGGCGTACAATGGCTGAAGGGGTTGGGCGAGGTGAATGTGAATTGGATGCAGCTCAGGATGTAGTTCCAGGAGGGGGAACGCACGGTGGTTCTGACAGGAGATCCCAGCCTCTGTTTCTCTTTAGTGGGTTTCAAAGCCATATCGCGCGCCCTACAGAGGTCAGGAGAGGGATTCTTGGTGGAGTGCTGAGGAATGATGACAGAGGGTAAGGAGCCACAGGAGGAAACCCCAGCAGAGGTGGAGCAGTTGTTAGAGCGGTATCATGTCTTTCAGGATCCGCAGGGTTTACCACCGGTACGGGGACATAAGCACGCGATATTGTTGCGTGATGGAGCGGCACCAATGAGTGTACAGCCATACCGGTATCCGCATGTGCAGAACGATGAGATCGAGCGAATGGTGCGAGAGATGATGAAGGCAGGGGTGATCCAGCCCAGTGTTAGCCTGTTTTCTAGCCCGGTGTTACTAGTTAAGAAGGACGGGAGCTGGCGTTTCTGCGCTGACTACCGAGCACTGAATAAGGAAACTGTCCCCGACAATTTTTCTATTCCAGTGATCGATGAGTTGTTGGACGAGCTTTACGGAGCATTGGTCTTTTCGAAGATCGATCTGAGATTCGGGTACCATCAGATACTGATGAGGCCGGAGGATGTGTCGAAGACGGCGTTTCGCACACACGAGGGGCATTACGAGTTCTTGGTCATGCCTTTCGGCTTGACCAATGCTCCCTCGACCTTTCAGGCCTTGATGAACAAGGTGTTTCAGCCATTTTTTAGGAGGTTCATCCTGGTGTTCTTCGACGATATACTCATCTACAGCAGGACTATGGAGGAGCGCCTAGGGCACTTGGAGTTGGCTTTTCAGGAGTTGTTGGCGCATCAGCGGTATGCGAACTAGAAGAAGTGCAGGTTTGGGCAGAAGCAGATTGAGTATCTGAGGCATGTTGTTTCTGAGGCAGGAGTGACGGCTGATAGATCAAAGATAGAGGCAATGTTGGACTGGCCACTGTCGACGACGCTGAGGGCATTACGTGGCTTCCTTGGGCTGACAAGGTACTATAGAAAGTTCATGAAGGGGTACAACATCATAGCATGTCCCCTTACCGAACAGCTGAAGGACAGCTTCAAGTGGGGGGAAGGAGACGACCAAGACCTTTGAGGCCTTGAAGGTAGCAATGTCGACAGCACCAGTCCTGGCTCTACCAGATTTCAGTGTCTTATTTGTAGTAGATACGAATGTGTTGGGTTATGGCTTGGGAGCGGGTTTGATGCAGGAGGGACGACCGATTGCATACTTCAGTCAGGTGCTGTCGTCTATGGCACGACTGAAGTCAGTATATGAGAGAGAGCTGATGGCGATCGTCCTGGCCATCCAGAAATGACGTCCATATCTGTTGGGGAGAGACTTCGTGGTTAGGACGAACCAGAAAAGTCTGAAGTACTTACTAGAGCAGCGATTGGTGACGGAGGAGCATCAGCGATGGCTGTCCAAGTTAGTGGGATACCGTTTTGACATTGAGTACAGACCGGTGTTGGAGAATAAGGCGGCGGATGCGTTGTCTCGCAGAGGGGATGGGGCTAGTTTGATGGCTCTTTCCTTGCCTATGTGGATGGATTGGGAGCCGATGCTACAGGAGGCAAAGTCCGATCCAGAGTTGAGACAGATCTAGGAGGTGCTACAGGGAGGAGGAGAAGGACCGAAGGGATACTCATTGGAGCGACGGCGATTGTACCAGGGGAGGTTGGTGTTGCCGAGGACATCGACCTTCATAACGACACTGTTTCAGGAGTTACATGGCACAGCGGTGGGGGGCCATTCGGGCGTGCAGCAGTCGTATATGAGGATGGCCAGGGAGGTGTTTTGGCCGGGTATGCGGAAGATGGTAGCTCATTTGGTAGCTGCTTGTGACGTTTGCCAACGTCACAAATACATGGTCATGGCACCGACGGGGTTGTTACAGTCGTTGCCTTGCCAGAGGGTTTGGGAGGAGGTTACGATGGACTTTATAGATGGGCTGCCATGATCAGAGGGGTACACAGTGATTTTCCTTGTGGTGGATAGGCTTAGTAAGTATGCTCACTTCATTCCGTTGAAGCATCCTTACACGGCCGTATCTGTGGCATTCGGGAGGTGGTTAGACTGCATGGGATACCTGGCGCTATAGTGTCTGATAGAGACAAGGTGTTCACGAGCGGGTTCTGGAAGGAGTTATTTCGAGTGCAGTGGACTGTACTCAAGAGGAGCACCGCCTACCACCCCCAGACGGACGGTCAGACGGAGGTGGTGAATCGTAGCATAGAGACGTATCCGCGATGTTTTGCTTCGGGGACTCCGCGTCAGTGGTACAGATGGTTGGCCTAGGCGGAGTACTGGTATAACACCTCATACCACTCCTCAGCAGGGACGACCCCATTCCGGATATTATATGGTTGTGACCCGCTGCAGTTGATTCGTTATGGGTACCGAGAGACATCGGTGTTACAGGTGGAGGATTATATGGGGGAGAGATGGTATGCTGGAGGAGTTTGCGGAGGCATTTGACGAGGGCACAGCAGGTAATGAAAATGAAGGCTGACGTGCACCGTCGAGACGTGCAGTTTCAGGAGGGCGACATGGTATACTCGAAGCTGCGACTCTACCATCAGATATCACTAGCTCAGCGATGGAATGAGAAGCTAGCGGCACAATATTGTGGGCCCTAAGAGATTGTGGCCAGGATTGGTCAGGTGGCATATAAACTGAGGTTAACCCCTACGTCGGCGATACACCCAGTCTTTCATGTGTCACAGCTACGGAGGATGATTGGTGATCATATGGTGTCGGCAACGTTACCGCCCACACTTACTGATGACATGGAGGTGCTGTTGAAACCGCTGGAGGTGAGAGCCATGCGCCATGGCCCGGGTCGGCGGAGGGAGGTACTGATACATTGGCTGGCTTACCTGACTGTGATGCTACTTGGGAGGCGTTCGACGTGATGCATGATCAGTTCCCAGATTTCCACCTTGAGGACAAGGTGGCTCTTCTACGGGCGGATATTGATGCGGACGTGCCGCATCCACAGGAGACGGACCCGTGTGATGGGGGTGGTCCCTCGCACGATGCGATCATGCGAGACGAGCCACCGATTGGGTTGGTGACTTACTTCAGGAGGAGACGTGGGGACACGACTTAACTCCTAAGGGGGCATTTTTGTCTTTCAACATAGATCTGGACTTTTTCCCTTATTTTATATTCTAGGTCTAGGCGTCATTATTTTTTATGCTTAATTTTGTGAAGAACATTTAGGCGTCAACTTCGACGGTGTTTAGGCTTTAGTCCGTACATCTAAAGCTAGGAGAGAGTGTCTCCTCTTTAAAGAGATCCATTATCTTATTGTTCTTCATTAAATTTCAATCAAGTTTCCACCTTTTTAATATTTTCCACAAATATTCGCTGTTTTACTTGTTTGTGCGCATAAATCGCATCAATCATCTTCATTGATTTGCTAAAGATGCCCATCCATTCACATTTACACGCAAGTATTTTATTGCTGAATTAGTTGCTTATGACAAGACTAATCTGGATTGAGTAAAATTGTGATATCTGGTATTAATTAGAACTACAGTCAACTTGAAGAAAAATTGCTTTCCACTGTTTTATGTCTAAAAATATTGAATTTTAAAGCGGGTTCAAAGAACAAAATGAAGGTGTCACAGAAGAAAGCATTAAGAAGCAAGTCTAGGAGTCAACTAAACAACATCAATGAGATGAAGAGTAAGTGTAATGCCCATGCCAATCAAGGGTGAAGGTGACAAGCATCAGTAGCAGCACAAACTCAAGGGAGGATGAAAAGCAGTAGCGAAGCATTGGCAGTGGCCATGCTGACGGAACAAGGAAGAAAGAAAAACAGCATTAAAAATTGTGATATCAGTATTACTTGTTAATCAAAACTTCAGTAAACCTTTTTTGGCATGGGGGGATTACTTCAACTAGCATTAAAAATTGAAGATGCTACTGAAGAAAGCATTAAGAAAAGGTTGAGGTACCAACGAGACAACAATCAGTACAGTGTGAGTACCAATCGAAAGTGAAATTGACAAACAATAATAGCCAAACCTCGATGGGAAAAGGAAGAAAGAGAACCAACAGAGCAGCATTGGCAGTGACTCTACTGCATGAAGGAGGAAGAAGAAAAGAAGCAGCACTGATTCAAGCCTTCAAAGGTGATTGAACCCTAAACCTAAAGCAAAATAAGAAGGTAAACAAAGCCTGCTTGGAGAAGATGGAAGATAGGCTTCAAGTATCATCTGAAACACATTTCCACCCTTTCCAGTCCCCGTCAAACAAGCAACCAAAAGTCATAGAATCGTAGCACTCCTTTTTTTCCAAGGATTTGAAACTTTGAAGCATCCTATGCTTTAACGTTCCTGTGTCCAATTATTGTTGCTTTATTACTTTGTTTAGACTTCAGTCCAGCAACTTTTTGAGAGAAATTAGTGTTGGAATTGGATTTCCCAATACATATTTTAATGATGAGCAAACATTGTTATTTGGTCTAATAAATTTCTTAATTGTGATATATGTTAATTTAGACTTAAGTATTTTTGTTCAAGACAAACAAAGCAAAATCACAAAGCTTTGACAAATAATGGTGTTAATGTGACTCCAAGGAAAAGTGGATCTGACGGCTTCTATGACAAGAGGATGAGGACCAAAGGATGCAACAAATCAAGCCTATAAAGACAAATCATATATTTGTTGTAACGTAATTTATTCTTGTCTTAGAATATTGTTAAGGCCTTGAAGATGTCACACACACATGAAACACTAGGTAAACAACTAGAATTAATAAAGAATTAATTGATACATGAAACAATACATTTTTTTAATGTATTAGTCGACCATATATGACCCAGAGTCGACTAACAATGATACATGATTTACTAGGTTTGGTTGGTCTGATTAGTTGACTAGAGTACAACTCCTAGTCGACTAATTGGCTAATTAGTGTACTAGTTGAACTCTAGTCAACTAATCCTATGGGCCGAAAACTACTGCTTTGCTCTGTTCTGTTTGTCCGGTCTAGTCAACTAGAACTTTTATTAAAGACTAATAGTCGACTAATAGAGCCATTAGTCGACTAATAGAGCCATTAGTCGACTAATTGGTGTACTTTAATCGACTAGCTACTAGACGTTGTAGACAACTGTTTTTCTGTAACTAGCCGTCAGGAAGGGTATTTTGAGTATTTTCTCTTCTAGATTTTCACATATATATAGATGTTATTTCATGTGTAAATGATATGAAAAATAGATGATTTGAATGGAAAAAAAGCGAGAAAAAAGAAAAACGTAAAAGCGCAATATAGCTCAAGTTCTTCGCCTCCTATTTTCTTGAGCCTTTAGATTTCTATTCTCTAGTGCCATAGCCATACCATCTAGAATAGAAATACACATCCCTTGGCCACACTTCAATATATTGAGCTTCCTCGTCAAGGCTTAGAAAAATTGTAATATTTGTGCTTCAAAGTGTAACCTTTTGTGCGAAGTGACCCTCAAGTGAAGAGGTTGTTGATGTTGCACTCAGTAGAGAGGTGTTGCGCTCGTGTTTGATTAAGTAGGTCTCCATTCACCGATTTGTGGTGTAATGGAGTTGGTTATACTATTCCGTTGAATAGTGAATTGAAGCCAAATGGGACTTAGGACTGGTTGTAGGTCACAGGATAACTAAACGAGTATAAAATATTGGTGTTTGTGATTGCTTCTCTGGTTTGCATTTCCCTGTCTTGTTAATCTATTTATCTTGCAAAGTTGTGTTTATACTTCTGCTGCTTATATTATAGCAAGATATATTTGTTGATTAACAAACAATTTGGTAACACAAATTGATTTCTTAGAAAGAAATTTTATAAGTGTTTATTATATTTGATAAACACTATTCACCTCATAGTGTCTCTGCTTGACATCTTTAGGGATCCCAACAATTGGTATCGAAGATTGATTTTGGATAGCGTCAACAAGCAACACATTCGCTGAAGGACAATCCAACAAGACCAACTATGTTTGATGGATTCAACTATCAATATTAAAGAAAGCGAACGAACTACTGCATCATATCCATCAACTATGATTATTGAAGTCTTGCGAAGATGTCGTATCCCAAACCTACAACACCCACCTCAAATTGGACAAAAGAAGAAAAACAATGTGCAACCTTAAATGATGAAGTAATGAAAAATTTATTTTTCATTTTTGAATAACAATGTCTTGAGATGTGTCAGGAGCAACCACGACCAATCAACTTTAACACGTGTTTGTGGATTTTAAAGAGTTAACATCCAAAGCTTCAACTCCAAAAGACAAAGAGGAGGAACAAGGGATATTATGTGTCTTATGACACAAGATAAAAACAAGATAAACTCTACTTCTGATGATGATGATTATTATAGTAAATTAGTTGATAAATATAATGATTTAGTTAAGCATTATAAATTGTTGCAAGATAAATTTAGATCATTAAGGTATGATCATAAGAAATTAAAAAATAATACATTGAGTCATGTTCATGACATGTTGAATAATTAACATAGTACATTGTTGTATGATAATGAATGTTTAAAAATGAACATGCTTTTTCTCTTTAGATTGAATGAAGCTAATTTGATTATTAAAAAATTAAGAATTGAAAATGAAAACTTAGTTGTAGAAAATACTAAATTTAAAAAATAAAATGATTTGCTCATTGATGAATGCAATAAATTTAATGCTAAATTGACATGCTTATTAGTGATATATCATTCAGCGAAGAACTTGTTCTAAGATTTGATAAATTTAATAAGTGCAATGTTTGCTTAAGCACAACTTCTTCATGTAAGCATGATTCTAAATCTAAGCTTGATATTAAAAATAAAAAGAATCATGTTAAAAATAATTTATATGCCAATAGAAAAGAAGAATTATGCATTCCTATAAAAAAATTTGCATGCAAAAAAGATATTAATTTCAATGTTTATAGTGGCGTACATCATTGGTATTTTGATAAATCATTTAAGATGCATCACGGACATTTGTGAAACCAGATATAGTGCATCATGATAAAAATCATATGATGTCTATGTGGGTTCTAAAGAATATATGTAATTTAAATAAAAATACATATATTGAATAAATTTAGTAGCTACATTTTGGGCTTTCATAATACTATCTTTACTGACCACTCTGCTCTTAAATATTTGTTGTCCAGAAAAGATGTGAAACCGAGACTAATATGTTGATCTTACTTTTGCAGGAATTCCAAGTACAAATTATGGATGGATGGGCATTGAGAATCAAGTAGCCGACCATCTTTCGAGGCTTACGATTGGAACGGAGTTGGCTACTATACCCCTAGAGGATTCCTCTCCAGATAAGCACTTATTTGCCGTCCACGTTGCCCTGGTATGCAGACATTGTCAATTACTTAGTGAATGGTATGACCCCTACACTTGGTCATTTTAGGATCTCAAACGATTTAAGCATGAAGTAAAATCATTTTTCTTGATGATCCATATCTTTACAAATATTATAGCGACCAAATTGTTAGGAGGTGCATCCCAAACCATGAGATTGATAGTTTCTTGCATTTTTGTCATGCGGGTGCATATGGGGGTCATTTTTCTGCTCACAAAACTGTGACAAATTTTGCAATCTAGATTTTATTGGCCTAGAATGTTTAAGGACACGTGTATTTTGCAAATCATGATTGGCATGCCAACAGTTGGGGAAATCATTAGGAGAAACATGGTGCCTTTAAACACTTACTAGAATTAGAAATTATTGATTGTTGGAGTATTGACTTTATGTGACCTTTCCTCCTTCGTTTAAACACACTTTTAAATTACTAGCCATTAATTATGTGTCTACGTGGGTTGAGGCTATTCCATGCAGGTCAAACGATGCAGCTGTCGTGCTCAAATTCATGAAGGAGAATACAATTGCATGCTTTGGGGTGTCGAAGGTAAGTTTTACGGTGGAGGCTCCCACTTCTGCAACCGTCTCTTCGCAAGCTTAATGAAGAAGTTTAGGGTAAAGCACAAAGTGTTGACGTCGTACCACCCCAAACGAATGGACATGCAGAGTTGGCGAACTGGGAGATAAAAAACATCCTCCAAAAGACCGATAACCCCTCGCGAAAGGATTGAAGCACCTGTCTTCTTAAAGCTTTGTGGGCATATTGCACTGCCGACAAGACCACTTGGGGATGTCCCCTTACCACATCGTTTATGGACAGCATTGTCATTTGCCCGTAGAAATAGAACATAAATCCTTTTGGGCTATTAAGAAATTGAATTTTAATGCTGACTCTTCTGTTCCTTTTCGCATGTTGCAATTGGTTGAACTTTAGGAACTGAGAAGAGAAGCCAAAGAAAATGACAAGCAAGTCAAGGAAAGGTTGAAGACTATCCACGATCGCATGATATGGACGCATGATATGGAGAAAAGAGTTTGCCACATGCTAGAAAGTGCTCCTCTACAACTCAAGGTCGCATCTCTTCCCAGGAAAGTTACAGTTCTGATGGATTGGACCCTACATCGTGAAGACCGTTTATCCACATGGAGCAATGACTTTGTTCAACCCGAAGGACAACGAATTTAAGGTGAACGGGTTGCTGGGCACGCCTGCTGGGCGTGCCCAGCTCGCTGGGCTAGCCAGCCCGCGCGGGCGGGCCTGACCCGCCCGCTTGGGGGGGCTCGACCCGCTAGGCGGGTCAGAGCCCGCCCGCACCTGCCTGGGCGGGCTCGACCCGCCCACCCAGGCTGGGCGGGGCTAGCCCAGCTGGGTGACCTCTTTCTTAAGCTTTTTAGCTCCATTTGAGCTCCGTTTGAGCTCCGATTTAAGCACGGGTTTTCCCCGACTTTCATGGAAAAATTCTCTTCATTTATATGCATCATATTATTTAAAATATACTCGTAAACACTTTACGATACATCTTAAGTCCTTCTGCATCGTATGCAATTATCCCTCATAGCATTCTCCTGATGCTTATATCGCAAACCTTTTGCGACACTATTAATTCCCATTTAATATAGACTTAATGTTACAAACTCTTTGTGACTAAATTATTCCCGTGCACCCGAGTGCACTCCTTAATAATTCCTATTACTAAGACGCAAATCCTGCTCGATGTGAGACCCTACACCCTAACTCTACTACATGTTGGGGCTCAAAACCCCGAGACGATAATGACCACGAGCAGCAGGTGTCGTCCCTGTTTCGGTATCATAATTACGTAATTGACATTGACAAAAGTGTCGTCGGGATCACTCTGACTGTGTCCGTGATGAATACCACAGTTTTAGTTCCTTCGTGAAAACATCACTGCATAGCCTAGAGTATGGTAAACTGTCAATCCTACTAGCTAGCACTGGTCAGTATGCTCCGATCTTTGGTATGTCCATGTTGTACTTCCTATAACATACCCCGACCGAGGTTTTTCACCAAGAACCGTACTGAGCCTGTGATACTAACTTCCTATGGATGGAAGAGACGAATCATTTCTTGATTACTACTTACCTCGCACGCTTCAAGTGTCATCCAACCTAAGACCTTTCAGCGAGTGATTACTCGAAGCTAGATCATAGATCTAAGTGACACCGTTCACGCACAGATTCGTACATAACATCAAATCTTAAGGACCAACTTGCCTAACATCACTGGAGAGTTATCAATGATAATATAGTTAATGTTAACCATTTGATAACTCTTTATTAGGTCGTTCAGTGGACTCAATCTCCAATGAGCACATATGTCTCGTCTCCGACTTCGCCAGGTCGAATGATTATGAGATCGTCATCACCCTTTAGGTTAAGACAGAGACACAATGGTATGTCCGATGTGTCGATATCTTATTCTCGACATGTCTATGACTATGACCGCTTTAAGACTTAAGTTCCTATCAGTCATTCACTTCTCATAATCGAGATCTCCATCTAGACACGTGTATGACCTTACTTTAAGTCTAAGGAAATTATCTAAGTATTTAAACCCATTTTATTCATACTAGGATAATTAGTACCATTTAAATTCGAACAAGATGTTCTCTCAATAAATTGCCTCGAGTGCACATATCTTCCTACACTGGTAACGCTTAAAGCACTATCAAGAGCCCTGGACGGAAGAGGAAGACACTTGGGAGCTTATGGACCCACCTTCGAGTGGTGTCTAATTAGGTGTGCTCCTTCCATGCTTTCTTCTATTAGTACTATATATATATAAATAAATTTTGTTTAGTTGTTTTTTATTGTGCATTTTCAATTTTGTTTCTCTTTTTCAATTTTGTCTCTAGTACCATTCTAACATTGAGTACAATGTCCATTCTTAAGTTGGGGGAGGGGTATTAGGATTTTTGATAGGATTTCTTTTGGTTTATATATATATATATATATATATATATATATATATATATATCATAAAAAATTTCCTAAAAATTTTCAAAAATTTTCACTTTTGCTTATATATATAGATATACTTATATAGTAAGAATAAATGAGACAATGAATCGATTGCATTCACATTTTTGAACACCCAAGCCACTCTTAGGTATAATGTAGTGAATTCCTCTTAGTATTTCCATAAAAGCTATTCAAATTATTGAAATTGAGTTTGGCTTAGTTGAATTACGATTTTTATACATAGAATGACATTTGCATGGCTCTTATGAATACATTCATATTTGCATAACACTCAACCTCATTATTCCATTAAGATAGTATGAAACATCCACTTGTGACATGAGTGCCCATGTAAAGGCAATCAAATTGATTAGGTTCTAACTTAACTAATTGCCAAGTGCATGCATATCATTTGCTATGGGTTACTGATTGAAAACTTTACTTAAGCATGCTCTTTATTATTTTAAAAAATGATGAATAAAGTATGTCGTTCTTCCAGGTGTATTGAGTAGCCGATTCCTCGTGCCTCAAGAAGCATAGGGGATTCACATCGAAAAACACAAATAAAAATAATTGTACTTAAACGAACCGAGCCATTAAGTCCGAGGGGATCTTCTATAAGCCCAATGCCCAATGATCGTCTGGTCTAGGAGTCATTGGCCCAAAGCTCGCTAAATGGATCGAATTAAGTTCCAAAAAAGAAAAAAGAGCGGATAATAATAACGCATGCTTAGAGCAAGTTCGATATCATGAACTCTTGACCAATTGATTGTTGTATAGGTCAACCCTTAGAAGAGTTAGGACTTCGAGATAGGAGATTGTATCTTCTGTGGGTAAGTGTGGATCATGAGTGTGTTTTATGCTAGTAGTGTGTTGATTGAGAGTGTGTTATAAATATAAACTCTAATTCATTGGAAGCTATGCATATTGTCGAGATATGTTAGAGAATGCTGATTTTAACTTATGTCATGGTTGATAAATTGAATTTGATGTGTTTTGTAAAAATTCTAAAGTTGTTTGCTTATTTTGCTAGAGACTACCAAAACGCTAGTTGGGGGTGTGATTACGTATTTATATTGTACATTTACCCTCCATTTTGTTGCATTCCCACACATTTTGATGATTAAATGAGCTCTATACTGTGCATTCTTGATCATTTAATGCATCTACGAGTTCGTTATATTTTAAAGGAATTTTATAAATTTTTCTGGATTTTCTACAATGGGCTAACTTGCTTTTATATTGGATGCAAAATCAGACGTCCGGAGGATCACCTCCAGACGGCTGGCGTTTCATATGAAAGAATGGAAGAATTCCATGATGCGCGGCATCGTCAAACGTCTGGAGCACACTTTCCAAGCGTTTGACGCATTGTTCAGACGTCTAGGAAGAGTACTCCGAACGATTGAACAGGGAACTCCAAGATGGCACAAATAACAGAGTCGGAAAATATTTACAAGATGTGCCATTGGACGTCTGAAGAAGGAAGCCCAGACGCCTGGCCGCCTCACCAGATGCCTTGGATCGAAAATGTTGACGTCTAGGCCATTAAGTGGAGCAAGCCACTCTCCAAGCATCCAGATGCCTGGTCTCATAGAACCGGACGTCTGGTCCAATTAAAAGTCACATGACCAAGTAACCAAACGTTTGAAAACAAAATCTGCAGCTCAATACGACCCGACCCGACTCCACATCCTCTCTCACGCTAAAGGGATCGTGATCATCGATTAGAGATCGTAAGTATGAGACCATTTGGGCGGTGTGGAGAGTATTTAAGCTTATTATTATAATTAGGACAAGGATCAAGCTTTATTTATCCGAGTTTTAGGGTATTTGGCGTTTTTGGCAAGGACACTGCTAGAGCTTTGAGATTGGGGGAAAATTTTGTAAAGCTATTATCGAGTGATAGATTCTCTAATCCCTCATTAATCGGATTCATTGGTTTGACCTTTTGTATTAAACTTTGGATTTTATTGATGAAGATTGATATTTCTATGCATATGGATAGCTAATCCTTTTTTTGTTGTGTGGTAATTAAGGTTATGGGTATTGAATTCTCATTAATCCATATCACTACTCATTGCTGAAATTATTGAAGTAATTGTTTTATATATTTTTATTAACATTGCACTACCCGTGAAAGGATCCAAGGTGGATGACGTGTCGCGATGCATAGTCTACGTACATAAACCTGAAGAGGGGCCCGAAGGTGGTAAACCGCGAGATTCATCTGATCACATTTTAATTTCCAAGAAAACAATTACTTTGATAATTAATTACGATGCTAAAATCACTGCAATTAAATATTATATCAGATCTCCATGGAATGGGTGTGAGATCGAGTTATCCTGGATGAATGAATAATTAAATACCCTACAACCCTAATGAAAACACAACACACACGCTCCCTCTCTCATTGAATTCCTGTATTATTATCTTGCATACTTTTAGTGTAGTCATGATATGCATATTTTCACACCAACAATTCACTCCCAATGAGTGGTTTATCTCTCACCAATTGTTAAATTTGCAGATTAGGTTGTTCGTGAGGAATACGATTCCTCACATGTACTCACCAGGGCAACTACTTGTCTGACTACTTATACTTGGAAATAGCACATCTTTTTGGAGTAGTCTGCCTGTCACGGGAGCCCCGTCGGGGATGTCGACGCGTTGGATGTTTGCTAGGCCTCTAGCAGTCTGTCAGGGCTCGCTAGCACAGGAAGGGTCGCCTGGGGGCCGCAAGGCCCCAGGTGACCTGCTAGGGTTTCGCCCGTCCCAGTCGAGGCTGCCTAGAGGCGCGAGGCCCCTGGCAACCTTATCGAGGGTTGTCGGCCTCCGATGGGTCCTCCCTCGCTTTCGCCGGCCTCAGATCTACGCAGTTGACGCCATTCGTCTTCAGATATGTGTCATTAGCCTCCTTCCTTTTTAGATCTAGTAGATCTGAGCTTGCAGGCTCCTTTAGAGGGAGGAAAGCCTCCAAAATTTTCTGTCATGACTCCTCAAGGTTTTGAATCATCGTGGCTCCTTCAGCGGTGATTTTGCGACGCGTCTCCACAAAGATTTAGTTAATCAAAGATCTCAAGTTCTTTGACAATTGGAGGCTCATCTCCTCAAAGTGTTGCTTCAATATTGGATCCCAGCTCCTCCAGATCCGCCATTGTTTCAAGAATCAAACGCTCTGATACCAATTTATTAGATATTCAAGGCTTTTGATGGATAAAATTAGAATTTTTGGTGGAAAGACGAGATTTTTAGTTTTAAAAGGGATTTTTTCAGAGTTTAATAGAAGAGATTTAGGCGGAAAAGTGAGATTTTTAGCGATGATAAACTAAAATAAAAGAGATACAAGATAGTTTGAGTTCTTTCGAGAAGAACTCGCTCTCTCTTGGTCACGTTTGAGAGGTAGACCGCTCTCCCAAACTTCTATTCGAGATGAAGCCGCAATCTCCGATAAAGAGTTTCTTCTCTCAAGATTCAACACCCCCTCTAATCCCCCTTCGCCACATATAAATACTAAACTAAATATAACAAAATTACATATATAACTCTAAAGGTGAAAATTACAAAAATAAACCTAGAAAACTGAAACTTACGAAAACGTCCCTACAACTGAAAATTCCAAATCTGCAGTTAGGATCTGCTAGGGTTTTGATGGATAAAATTAGGATTTTTGATGGAAAGGCAAGATTTTTAGTAGAAAAGAGTAATTTTTATGGTTTAATAGAGGAGATTTGGGGAAAAGTGAGATTTTTATTGATGATAAGCTGAAATAAAAGGGGAATACAAGATAGATTTGAGTTCTTTCGAGAGGAACTCGCTCTCCCTTGGGCACGTTCGAGAGGTAGACCGCTCTCCCAAGCTTCTATTCGAGACGAAGCCCAATCTCCAATAAAGAGTTTCTCCTCGCAAGATTCAACACCCCCCTCTAGTCCCTGTTCGTCCCATATAAATACTAAACTGAAAATAACAAAATTACATAAATAAACCTAAAGCTGAAAATTATAAAAATAACCCGAGAGAACTGAAAATAA
>JAULAV010006904.1:0-15873 GCA_030789695.1 Scilla litardierei | reverse complement strand
TGTTTGAGAGCCAGTAGTTGCTCTTGCAAATTTTTCTAAATCTCACAGAACCTCTCTACCATGAAATCATTGAAGGCCCAAGAACAAAAATGGCACAGCTGCTCTCTCCACTGGAACCAAGAAAGGGCATTCCCTTCCAAACACACCACCGCTGCCTCCAAATTCTGCTTCTCAGTTATGCGGGTCACTGAAAAATCTCTACGCCCTGTATATCAACCATATGGATCCTCACCCTCGAAGATGTGCATCTTCAGCTTCCGAACCCACCTATCCACCCAAAATTTCCCTGCTCAGCATGCCCCTCGTAGTATCTAGGATGGTGGGTCTGTTATGTGTATCTCAACGGTCTATGTGTCCTTCCAAGCCCCTTCGTTGACCTTCATCTCTGTCCCCATAATTTTCCTAGTCATCTCCACCAACATAGAAACCCTGCTCGTCCTCCTCCATGTTCCCCTCTTTGCTGTCATCTCTTGGGTACTCCTCATAGTCGGGGTGTGCATCACCGTCTCTGTGCAGTATATCGCGGGCCGTGGGGCCGTCGAAACTCGTCACCATCGATGCCATGCTCCTCCAAGTACTTTAGAGGGTCTTTGAGGTCGTAGCGCATTGCTGGGGCCCTCGGGGCCCTCGTCGGCCTCTTGGATTCACACCGGACCTGTCCCACTGCGGTAGGGGCTTAAAGCTTCGTTGTTTTGGGGCTAGGGGCTGGCGCCACTGTTGTAGGGATCTGGAGGGGCTGGGGCCCCTACTGGAGGGGCGACAGCCCCTGTCCAGCGTCCTGGAGGGGATGTCACCCCTGTTTTGTCATCCTATGGTTTCAGGGTTCGTGGCCTTTCATCGTGGGCTCCTCATCCTCCGTGTAATACTCGTCGTCGTCGGAAAGCAACCCTTCTTCATAATCATACATATTTCCCTTTACCTTCTCCAAAGATGACGCTGTTTTGCTCTCCTTCTCCAAAGATGACGCTGTTTTGCTCATTAGTGTTTTCACCCTCGCCGTTTAATTTTGCTGAAATCTCCGCGAGTTGTTGCATGATTTGTGATAATTCTTCTCAGTGTTTCTCTAGGATTTTGCCTTGCTTGGCTAGGGCATCACCATGCTTCACTAGGGTTTGATTCACCCCCTCAAGTTCGCCGTTGTATTTCTCCTCAAAAAAATCGAACTTGTCTTTAGATCTGCCGCCACCGCTGCCATGGCTCTCATTGCTTTGATACCAAATTGATAGAATCTAAGAAAAGATCTGATTATTATTTGATAAAACTGTAAACAAATAAGATAACTGACCACAATTAAAGAAGTGATCGCTCTCCCAAGACGCCAACTAAAGAGGACGTCCGTACTCTCCCGATATAGATGGATAATCTCACATCTCCTTTGAGTATTCTCTCACAAAATGGCCTAAAGAAATCCCTCCCCACCCATGGCCTATAAATATTAATCAGAAAAATACAAATTTGCAGAAAACCTAAAAAGACTAAAAATTCCCAAAACACTCCTAAAAATCCGAAAATTCCCAAAACGCCCCTAATGTCCCAAAACGCTCCCGAATGGGCCAAAAGTGCAGATGTATCATAATGATGGGAAAAATCACCAAAATGTGCAAGTCTGCGACCAACCTTTTGCGGTAGAAAAATTGATATGTTTTGCATGACTATGCAATGTTTTGGTTGGTTTCTTGAATAAGAAGGCATAATTACCTGTCAGTGGCAACCATAGTAGGATCCTGAACTCAAACAAAGAAATTGTTTCATATTTTACTACATGACCTTAATAAAGCCAAATGCAGAAAGGGAACTAAATAAATACCTTATAACATGTGCTTGTCCTTAATAGCTTTTGGTTCTTAATAAAGTAAATACATAAAAACTATTCTTTAATTTCTTTTTTAATGGTCTGAAATTCGGTCCGGTTCAATTGGTTTAACAGATTAATGATTGAACAATCCAGTTCAATACGATTCAGCTAGTTTTTTAAAAACAATTTCTGGTTCTTAAATGAATTAGACCAGTTAGTGACACGGTTCCGATTGAACCATGTTACAACACTACGTGTAACACAAAAACATAAACACCAGAATAAAAGGAAATTCCCAGATGTAATCTGTCCTGACATCACATGCATCATGCATGTTAATAAGTAGAAACATTACTCTACCATGAGCAAAACTAGACTTGTTAAGAACTAGAATATATAACTTGGAAGAAAGAATAGTGACAGGAGGATAAATTTAAACTGAAACACAACTAATGCTGTATTTGTTAGTTCATATAAATAAGTGGAAAAATTACGCGAATCCTGCATCATCAATTCAAAAAACTAATATCTGCAAGCAATAATCCTGGCATACAAGCATTTCTTTCTGTGTGTTGAAGCTTAGTTTAATGAATACCTTTTAAACACCTTGATAATGTCTCCCATTAATGGACGGTTTCGAAAGTCATACTCGAAGCAACCACAAAGAACATTTTCCACATTAGGAGGTAAGCCACTTGGAATTGGGGGCTTCTCTTGCTTTGTTACGACCAAGTGATGAATTTCATCAGGGGACTTACCACGCCATGGCTGATAGCCACTCAACATCTCCAAAATACTGCATCCGAAGCCCCATGAATCTGTTTCAAAAGAAACTGGACCCCTGATATCAGGCTGCCACTGTTCAGGAGCCATATAGTTTGGTGTCCCAAGCCTCTGAACCATATCCGAGTTTGGCAGTGGAAGTCCGAATAGAAGAGTTGGAATCCCAAAGTCCCCTAGAAATGCTTGATCATTTTCATCAAGTAGAAAATTACAAGGTTTAAGATTGAGGACTAGAATTCCTCTTGAGTGGAGCTCCAATATTCCCTGAGCTAAATCAATACCATACCTGCATGAGGCAGCAGGTTCCATGCTCAGAATTATTAACACAACAAAAACAAGCATGCTTTTATCCCAAAATTTTGGGTTGGCAACATAAAGTTACCACTTAGCGGCATAATTTTTTTGATAAGAAACAATAACGTTATATCAGCATGTGTACCTTAAAACCTCAGATATTGAAAGTTTTCCTCCTTTAAGATGAGCCATCTTGTCACCAACCGAACCTTCATAAAATTTCATAACTATGCATACCTGAAAATCAATAAAGGCAAGAGAAATGTAATGAAAGAGCTTATCATAAGTTCCGTTGCTTGTAGAACTATCATGCAGCTTAAAAGGTCCCAAATTAAAATAGGAGCTTACCCTTCCATTGTTAATTGAAACACCATGTAGAAAGCACACTTTCTCTAAACCTTGGCACGTAGAAAATATTTCATTGAACTTGGCAAGAAAAGCTGGAATTTGATCTTCTTTAACAGGATATATCATTTTGACAGCAACTTCGTGGTAACGTTCATACTCTTGAGTACAGAGATGATGAGTAGCTAGCCAAACATCACCAAAAGGGCCCCTCCCTATGCGATGTGAAAGCTTCAATGCATTGGGATCAATCCAAGGGGTAATCTGGTTTGGGTTACAGAAAACAGGCTTTAGATGATCTGGGTCTCCCTCAAACAACATGTATTCAAAAGCATCAGTTGATCCAGCGATTGAAGTGTTGCCAGCCATCCTTACTATGAAAAAGATCAAACAATAAAATCACACATTAGAAAGTGAAGTTGTCAACAAAAACAAGTCTACAAAAATGTTAAGCAATCATGTCTATAAAGCAACACAAGGTGTGAATAAACAAGTAACAATATAGAACTCGTCAAATATTGAGATTTACATTTATTAGACCTATAAAATTTCCTTGAGGTAACCACATTGTTTCAGTATTAATAATCAAGAGACACAAGGCAGCCTTCTAATGTGGATCACAATTGTATATCAGGATACATCACAATTCTCAATGCTTCAGTCAAATATATGATGCGATTCGCTAGGGATTTGACGATAAAAAGAGGATTTTTAGTAGAATTTCAGATCTAGTACTAAAAAGAAACCATAATACAATAAATCTACTCGCTAACTAAGACTAGGAAATAATTCTTAACCTAAGGGGAAAAGCCGAAGCCTAATACAAATAATATAAGGGGATAAATAAAATAACTCTCTCAATTTTCGCATCCCCCATTAGGGCCGGCTCACCCCCCTTAAATAGCAAAACACCCCTTAAAATGTCGTTTTATCCAAATGCCCCTGTTCCAATTACCGGCCGCAACACTACTCTGCCCCGGAAAACCCACCTTGTCCTCAAGGTGGTGCGTGAAGGGTATGGTCAGCTACTCCACGTGCATGTGCTCCTGATCATCGTCCACGCCGGCTTCCAGCATTATCACACTCTCTTCTCCCTCTTCTTCGTCATTCACTATCAGGATATGAAGAGTACGATTCCCGCACCAGTGCCCAGGAGTAAACTTCTCGTCGCATTTGAAACACATGCCCTTGGTCCGTTTGTCACGAATCTCTGCCTCAGTCATTCTTCGTGTATGTCCCCCAGGTCATAGTTCCATTCCCTTCTCCTTGGTAACCACTGTGCCGTCAGTGGATGTTGCCCCTCCTGTGGCCCCCTTTTGTCTCCCTCCAGGATCCGGTCCTCGAAAGGTAGAGCCTCCCCACGTCCCCCGGGCTCTTCTCTCTGTCTCCTGATGATCCTCCACCATCCTGGCCAGCGTCATCATCCCGCGCAAACCAACGGGGTCAAACTGCCTCAGCCCCGACCTTACCGTGGGCTTCAGCCCCTTCATGAAACAGCCCTCCAGAGACTCCTCAGAAACTCCCCGAACTCGGTGGCAGAGCGACTCAAATTTCTTGATATAATCTC
Source organism: Scilla litardierei (assembly GCA_030789695.1). Taxonomy (NCBI): domain Eukaryota; kingdom Viridiplantae; phylum Streptophyta; class Magnoliopsida; order Asparagales; family Asparagaceae; genus Scilla; species Scilla litardierei. The sequence goes on along the minus strand of JAULAV010006904.1, from coordinate 11,089 downwards.
TCACGCTCCCCTCCTGCTTCAGCGAATACAGTCTCTCGAACACACCACCAGCCTGTCCTTCTCCAAACCGCTCCGTCAAGAGCGTCGTAAACTCAGCCCAGGTCTGAAAAGGCTGTTGCTGATCTGTCCAGCGAAACCAGCCCAAAGCCTCTCCATCCAAGCAAACCCCGATCGCTCGAAGCCACTCCTCTCCTGGGACAGCGGACACCTCCAAGTATCTCTCCACCCGGTACAGTCAGTCATCTGGGTCTCCCCCCCTCAAAACAGGCACCTCTAGCTTCCTCAGACGTCTCTCGCCCGCGAATCCACCTCTCTCCTGTGGCTGGAAACATCCCCTGTGCTGGTATCCCTGTCGCCTGTCTGGAACATAAGCCTCAGCTCGATCACGGCAGCCTCCCTCTGCTCCATGCCCCTGCCAGTCTCCCTGAGGGTGTCCAAACTCCGCCTGGTGGCCTCCCGAGGGGTCCTGGTGCGCTCTCCAATCTCCCGTAACTCCCCCAAAGGGTGGGGGCTGAGTCGACGGGCCTCCTGTGACCTGGTGGTGCCCTCCACCCTGCTGAAATTCTCCGCCCGGTCCCCCAAAAGGCTGAAAACCCCCAAACTGCACTCCTCAGACCTCGGGCGGGGCCCCCGGGGGCCTGAAAATCATCGTACTAGGCTGTCGGGCCTCCTGGGGGGTCGATGGGCCCCCAGGGGTCTGGCGGGCCTCGGGTCCCCCCTCTGGGGTCGGCCGAGGCCCCTCAAGCCGCCGCTGGGGGCGACCGGCCCTGAAAATGGGCCGGCGGGCCCCAGGCGGCGGCGCCTGGGCCCGCCGAGGCCACCGGAGGGGCCGGCGGGTGCGGCCGCCCCTCCCAGGGGCCTGGCGGCCCCCCGCCGCCCCTCTGGGGGTTCACCGGGCCCCCAGAGGCCCCTGGGGGATCGGTGGCCACCCGGTGGGTTGCCGGCTTGCCAGGGTTCCTCCTCCGGTCCCCTTGTCGTCGTGGCGTGGCGGTGCGTGACCTTGGTGAGTCCCCCACGCTTGGTCTCCTTGATCGAAGCCCCCGTCTTCGTCTAGATCCAGATCATCTTCAAAAAAATTGCCTTTTTCCCCTTATCCTTTGCCAAGGTGGCTCCTTTTTGCTTGGATCCGCCTTTGGTACAAGGTAAGCGGTCAACGCCGCTATAGCCTCCGTCAATTCCGAAAGTTTTGCCTCCATTTTCCCTTGATTCTCTTTCATCTTGGCCTCCGTTTTCTCTTGATTTTCTTTCATCTCCTTCCGGATCTCCGCGGCCATCTCCGCATCTTCTTTCCTCAAATCGATGAAACCCTTGCTGATTTGGGCTTCAATCCTCTCAACTTTTCCTTCCAAAACTTCAATCCGCTCCGTGGATCACGTGCTCGCCATGGATCAACCGCTCTGATACCAATTGATGCGATTCGCTAGGGATTTGACGATAAAAAGATGATTTTTATTAGAATTTCAGATCTAGTACTAAAAAGAAACCCTAATACAATAAATCTACTCGCTAACTAAGACTAGGAAATAATTCTTAACCTAGGGGGAAAAGCCGAAGCCTAATACAAATAATCTAAGGGGATAAATAAAATAACTCTCTCAATTTTCGCATCCCCCATTAGGGCCGGCTCACCCCCCTTAAATAGCAAAACACCCCTTAAAATGTCGTTTTACCCAAATGCCCCTGTTCCAATTACCGGCCGCAACAATATACTTACAGAAAACCACATAGTGTTGGTCTGTTAGTTTACTTTTAGAGCTAAATCGTTCTTTTGGTTGGGAAGTCTGTCTATAGAAGATAACTACAAAACATCCGTGAATTTCGCGATGCTACTTGGAGGTTTCTGAGTTGAGAGCATCTCTCAACTGCAGGCTATTACTTAGGCTTATGGATATCTTTAGAGTTCTTGAGAACTGGCACAAACACACCAAATGTTGTGCAACCTCAAGCTTCAAATAGGGTGGCCATTAAGAAGCATGCCATGGCTTGGGAAAGTGTGGCACCAAATTTCTCCTTCCTAAGAATCCCCCAAATTTAAAAAAACATGTATCAACTAGAAAGGAAAACAAGCAATGTTGGTCATGGTGTCCTAAACACGCTAGACCAAATATTAGTAGACGAAAGACATTTTGCCATCATATGAATGGAGAGTATGGAAAGTGTTGAAATTTAATAAGATAAATTTAAAGGGATGAAACATTTGGCCTTTCAGCTTAGGCTATATGTGTCCATCCAGTTCGACATACTGGCTCCAATTTTAGGGAATCAGTGATCCATTTTGAATTTTGGACATGGTTCCAGTGCAGAGACTTAGACACCCATCTTGGATTTGGTATTTGATCTCAGCTAAGAACATGAAATCCATCTGATGCAAGATGATTTACAATTTCTAAAAACAGAATCTCACAACAATGGCTCCGCATTGAAAGTTCACAACCAAACCCATCCATGAGAAACGATCAGCATAAAATACAAAACAAATCAGTCCATAAATGTTTAAATTTGCATATTTGACACAGCATATAGGAAGCATCAAAAATTTTACTATGCAACATTTAGCCGATCCACAGAGAACCGCCAAGTGTTGCGTTTCAATATCTGTACTTGGCAACAGAAAACAGCCATGTACGAAGTAGAGAACACTTACCAGTCCGCATAACATGGATAAGATTGAACTTTGCATTTTGCAGCAGGCTCGCATGAAACGGCGGTATGAAGTAGGAAACTCATGTGACCATAAACAATTTAGTGTCGTAACTTGCATGTTTATGAAGTGTGGCCAGTTAAAATCCACTCCCAAGCAAACCCTAATTTGCTAAATCGTAATCCAGCGGGGGGAAATCACAAATGCGACACTTGTGCCATATTCTATCCCTTCCGCATTGCATGCGTTCAACGAAAAAACAAGATGAATCAAACAATGAAAATAGGAACTGCAACACTATGATTTATAATTGCATGACTTGCCTGAAACCATGGAATTAGAAATCATCATGCCAAATGAGCTCTCAGCCGAATATATTTATATCAAACTACAATAATTTTAAGTTAGAAATTAACAATCAATGGGAACCCACTCCCATGTCTAATTACAGATTAAAGAAGAAAAATTCAAGGTTCATTCCACGCTAATTGCACATCAAAATGACTAAGAAAGAGCGCAAACACAAAATTTAGATCATGGGCAATCGCAAAAATTACTAAAAATAACCAAAAACAAATCCATAACAAGAGAGCCCGAAAAAGAGCGATTTTGCCCACCTGAACCAAATCCAAATGCAAAAACTAGTCAAAAGAGATGTCGACAAGTTGATTGATCGAGAGCAAAGCTATCTGCAAACTAAATTGAATGATTTGAGAATCTTGAAGAGAGATAGAGAGGAGAAAATGGGGTAAAGGTTGAAAAGCCCAATAGCAAGAACAAAAAAAATGGCTTTTCAATATTTATTATATTTTTCCTTTTTTGTTTTAATAGGTAAAATAAAAGACAGAGGACGTGTTGTTTTATAGGGTTGCGTGTCGGAGTCCCACCACCGCTATTTATGCTGCGATCGTTTTTGCAGACAGGTACTGCATTTGTTATTAATTTGCAGAAAGTGGAAGTCGAACGTAGATGTTGCGAATTTTCTATTATGACTTCTAATATTTTCGTTGGAAATTGACAACTGGCCATATTTGTGCACCAAGTTGAAACAAAGAAAAAAATCCAAAAATAGAGTAGATGTTAGAGAGTAATCAAACTCAAGAAGGAAAATAGTGATAGGAATTCTTAGAGATAGAATGAGTAACCATGGCCATATGCCATGGTTCTCTATATATTAATTTAGCAAGGGAGATGAAGAGCCTCTAGGAGACCAAGAGTCCCCATTACCCATAGTAATGAGACTAATGAGTGGGTGATGAAGGAGGAGAGGCCAAGAGCCTCACTCATTCATAACACTCCCACTTACCCATTCATCACTTTGGTCTTAGTATCTGAGGCAAAGAGGGGTGGATGCTTCTGGATCCAGAGTAAGTGTGTTTGCCTCGTTAAAACCTTAGCTGTGGAAAACCCAGTGGGAAAAACCCAACAGCTTAAGGGAAAAGAGTGCAACCCACGGGTAACTCCCCCTAATCCGTACAAGCTTCAGGCTTGCAGGTCTTTCAATTGTCGCATACCAATGTTCTTTACAAGCTTTACAAAAGTACATTTGGGCAAAGACTTAGTAAAAAGATCAGCTAAGTTGTTGCATGACTGTATCTGCTGAACTTCGATCTGCTTGTCCTCCTTTAGCTCATGTGTCCAGAAAAACTTGGGAGATATGTGATTCGTCCTGTCGCCCTTGATGTAGCCCTTTTGAAGTTGAACAATGCATGCGGCGTTGTCTTCAAATAGGACGGTAGGCTCCAAATCGCCGGTCTTCAGGCCAGTAGATTGAAGAATGTGTTGGACGACGGATTGTAGCTAATAACACTCTCTGCTTGCTTCATGGATCGCAATGAGCTCCGAATGGTTGGATGATGTAGCTGTTGTGGTTTGCTTTACCGATCTCCAGGAGATAGCAGTACCTCCGTAGGTAAATACAAAACCTGTTTGAGATTTTGCCGTGTGCGGATCAGAGAGATAACCTGCATCAGCATAACCAAACAATTTGGGGGAGGCACCTCTCTGGTAGTAAAGTCCAAGATCAATGGAACCCTGAAGGTATCGCAGAAGATGCTTTACTCCGTTCCAGTGGCGCTTTGTGGGCGCTGCACTGTGTCTGGCTAGTAGATTAACTGTAAACGCTATATCGGGACGCGTACAGTTAGCCAGATATAGAAGTGCTCCAATGGCACTGAGGTAGGGTACTTCAGGACCCAGTATCTCCTCCCCCTCTTCCAGTGGCCGGAAGGGGTCCTTATGTACATCTAGTGATCTTACGACCATAGAAGTACCTAAAGGATGACATTTATCCATATGAAACTTGCGTAGAAGTTTCTTTGTATAATTAGATTGGTGTAATAGGATTCCACCTCTTAGGTGTTCTATCTGTAAGCCAAGACAATACTTTGTTTTGCCTAGGTCTTTCATTTCAAAAGTATGTTTAAGGCTTTCAGATATCTCTTTGATCTCTGCAGGAGATCCTATGAGATTTAAGTCATCTACATATACAGCTATGATGACGAATCATGTTCCCGTTCTTTTGATAAAGATACACGGGCAGACTTCATTATTCGTGAATCCTTGCTGTGCAAGGAAATCACTAAGTCTGTTATACCACATCTTTCCTGATTGTTTTAGACCATATAATGATCTATGTAGCCTTACAGAGAATACGTCTCGATGTATCTCTTTCATCTCTGGGGGTAGATTAAACCCATCAGGAAGTCTCATATAGATATTTTTATCTATATCGCCATATAGATATGCAGTCACAACGTCCATGAGCTGCATTTCTAGGCTTTCCAGAGAAGTTAGGCTTATTAAAAATCGGAAGGTGATCGAATCCATGACCGGGGAATACGTATCTTCGTAATCAATCCCCGGTCTTTGGGAAAATCCATGGGCTACAAGGCGTGCCTTATAGCGAACGATCACATTATTTTCATCTCTTTTTCTTATGAAAACCCACTTATATCCCACAGGTTTTAAACCTACTGGTGTTTGGACTACTGGTCCAAAGACTTTGCGTTTTAAGAGTGAGTCCAGCTCTACTCTTATTACCTCGTCCCACTTTGGCCAATCCTCTCTGCGTTTACATTCCGCTAGAGATCGTGGTTCGACGTCATCGTCATATTCAGTGACGTGAACGGCAATATCGAACGCAAAATCGTCGACGACGACTATGCTATTTCTGTCCAGTACTTCTCCAGTACATACAAAATTTAATGATGTTTCTCCTATTGTTTCCTCTGCTGGGGAAATCAGGAGGGGAGAAGTAGCTGGTCTGAGCTCAGCATCCTGTGGAGGGATAATCTTAGTATCACCAGGAGTCTTCCTCTTTCGAGGAACTTTATCTTTTGAACCTGGTGGGCGTCCTCTTTTCATTTGAGGTACAGCCAATTCTGCTGCCGGTGGATTGCATCCATCTATGGGGATGTCAATCCTAGCTGGCGTATTGGCAGCAGGGACGTCTGAACGGACAATCTTCTGGTTGTCCGTGAATTTATCCTGCAAAAGATGTATTGTATTCTGGATGTGAAGGATCTTCAGGATCTCATCTTCACACAGATTAGTACGCGGATCATATAGGGACAAAGACTTCTGGTCCCAACTAATGGTCTCAGAAGCTTCTGGCTTCTTAGACTGTGTGCCCAGTTTTGGAAAAATTTTCTCATTAAATTCACAGTCTGCAAAACGTGCCTTGAATGCGTCACCCGTCAGGGGTTCAAGGTATCTAATAATAGAGGGCGAATCAAACCCAATATATATACCTAGACGACGCTGAGGACCCATTTTGGTCCTCTGAGGTGCTGCTATTGGGACATATACCGCACAACCAAACACTCTCAAATGAGAGATATCCGGAGGTGCGCCATATGCTAGTTGCATCGGGGATAAAGTTTGACCTCCAGAGGGTCTTATCCTAATAAGTGATGCGGCATGTAAAATAGCATGCCCCCAAGCATCCACATGCAACTGGGATTGCATAAGCAATGGACGTGCAATCCATTGGAGCCTCTTTATAAGGGACTCAGCTAATCCGTTTTGGGTGTGAACATGTGCTACAGGATGTTCAACTTCAATACCCGTTGCCTGGCAATAGTCTTCGAAGACTTGTGAAGTAAATTCTCCCGCATTATCAAGACGTAGTTTCTTGATATGGTTATCGAGGAAATGAGCACGCAACCTTATTATTTGTGCCAATAGCTTTGGAAAAGCTAGGTTGCGGGTGGACAAGAGGCACACATATGACCATTTGGTTGATGCATCAATCAGTACCATGAAGTACCGAAATGGGCCACTTGCGGGGTGAATAGGCCCGCAAATGTCACCATGAATTCTCTCTAGGAAACCAGGAGACTCTAATCCCACTTTCAGGGGGGATGGTCTCGTTATTAGTTTTCCCTTGAAACAAGGGAGACATGAAAATTCACCCTTTTGAAGAATCTTCAGGTTCTTCAATTTGTGTCCACGGGATTCAGTGATGATGCGTCGCATCATTGCTGTTCCAGGGTGACCAAGTCTATTGTGCCAGAGTTGGAACTCTGGCAGTGATTGGCACGTCTGGTGCTCAATCATATTGGTTTCTACTGGTTGAATGTATGTTTGGTATAGACCCGACGGGAGTCCCTTGAATCGCTCGCAGATGATCTTCCAGTCATCTTTTTGACGAGTTACAATTAGATATTCAACCTTATTTTCATCTGTGGTCTCAAAGTGATATCCGTTTAAACGGAAATCCTTGAAACTTACGAGATTTCTATTTGATTTAGGAGAGAATAATGCATTATTTATTTGAAGTCTTGTGTTATTTGGGAGCAATATAATTGCTTCACCAGTTCCTTCGATTATTTGGGACAGTCCTGAAATTGTGATAACAGGACCGTCATATTTTTTACGCTATTAAAATAGCAATGATCGCGAAGGATTGTGTGCGTCGAGGCACTGTCCACTAGGCACTCAGACATCATCTATATAAGCCAAAACGAAATTTTATTTGAGGGAAAATGTAGACAACATTCATAAATAAAAGTCCGAACTAAAGCAAATAACAGATGAAGATACATCGAATTCTAAATGCATAGATAAATGATGATGCTCAATCTAGCAGATCGTCGTTGTCGAAGTCTTTTGCAGTAAACATTGTTGGCAGCTGAACAGTCGCCAAGTTTGTTTCAAATAGAGACTTCTGGCTCGCCTGGTATAAATCCTGGAGGTGGCGAGGAGTGCGGCAGTTTCTGGACCAATGGCCAGTCATGTCGCATCTATTGCATTTATCCTCCCAGTTCTTCTTTGGAAGTGACACTTGCTCGGTGTTCTTTCGCTTCCAAGTGAAGTTTCTTTTCCCTTTATTGTTTTTGTTTGTCTGGGGAGCTGCACCTCTTGGTTGCTTCATTACAGCTTGCCCTTTAGTGTTTTTAGCCTTCCTCTTGTTTTTCCATTTCTGGGGAGAAACATGGTGGGCTTCAGGGATTGGGGCAGTGCCAGCTGGACGCAAGTTATGAGTTGCAAGCAGTAAATCTCGATTCTGCTCTGCTCTAAGTAGGCATGAGATCAGATCAGAGAATTTCGTGAAGTTGCGTTCACGATACTGCTGCATGAGGATTGCATCTTTCTCGTGAAACGAGGTAAATGTTTTTTCCAACATGCGTTGTTCTGTCACTTCTTCACCGCACAACTTCAGGCGTGAGGTGATGTTATGAAGTGCAGAATTATACTCAGTGACGGACTTATAGTCCTGAAGTCTGAGGTTTTTCCACTCATAACTGGCACAGGGTAATATAACATCAATTTGATGTTTATATCGTGCTTCCAGCGCTGTCCACAGGTCCTTTGGGTCCTCAACCGTTAAGTATTCGGCCTTCAAGGTCCGATCTATATGTTTCCTAATGTAGATTATGGCTTTCGCCTTATCTACATTGGATACAGTGGTTGTAGGGCTGCTGCTAGCTGTAGCAGAAGCTTCGGCCACTGCTGGGGCCGAGGAAGGAGCCAAAATGGACCAAATGAGGGCCATCGAACGCACGTGGAACTTCAGGTCCACTCGCCAACTCAGGTAATTTGTCCCTGCAGAATCAAGGACTTCGAAATCGACGCTTGCCAATTTTGCCATTTATCTACGCAATTTAAAATGAGCATGAATTAAATAAAATTCAAAAATTCACGCATAAAGAAATAAACAAGTAAAAATGCAGGGATCGGCCAGATACCCAAAATAGTACACAGTCCAAAGTTCGTTTACAGTCCATAAAAGAAAAATACAACTTTGGAAACCCAAACTGGGTCCCTATATCTCCGTCTGCATATGTTGTTGCACCGAGCTTTGGATTTTTATACAAATTTCCTCACTTACAAATTCTCTCAAAAGAAAATAAAAGTGCAAGGAATGTAAATAAGTATACAATGGCCGATCCCGAAAAACACATTTTTACTTATTTAAACATCCACGCAGTTATAAATATGCTACATGCATAAAAGTAACAACCACGCATATATCTCAAGCATAACACTAGAAAATATAATTATCTCGTAGACCACGTGGAAACGTCATACACCGTTAGGTTAGTTGACTAACGGCAGAGCGGTCTCAGGATCTTTAAGATAATTATATTTTAAAAAACATCCTAAAATTCCAGTAGAATGCAACAGAGTTATTAATATTGCAATATGAAGTGACAAGTTCATAACCGAGAAATGATATAGGTTAATAACTTAAAGGGGCGACATGCCCATAAATATTAATCTGTGTAATATTTGATTAATAATTGGGCTGCAGGCCAACCAAATATTGCAAATAAAAACTGCTAGGCTACAGGCCATTACAAGTCAAAATAAAATTGTTATTAGTTGGGCTGCAGGCCCAATTACTTGGCTTCTGTCACATAGAATGTATAAGTATTTGTGACACATGGGCTTCAGGCCCAACTTTGATAATTATATTATATAATATAAACAGAATTTATAATTTAAACAAAAATTCTAGGTTGTGAAATATCAAAAAAAAACCCCAAACCCTAGACCCCTCAACTTCAAAAATATCCCAACCCCATCAACCCCCAATCAGCCGCCAGAAAAACCCCAAACGGAGGGGGGATCTTTTCCGGAGGAGAACCCCCTCTGCTTGCCGGGGGGTCGGAACAGAGGGTACCCCCGGGGGACGGTGCAGCCGGATCGCCCCCCCTCGTCTGGGGGAGGGCGTCGAACAGGCGCAGTTTGATCAGCCCCCCGCGTCCGGGGGAGGGTGTCGAACTGGCGCAGTCGAATCGCCCCCCCCCCCCCCGCGTCTTGGGGGAGGGCGTCGGCGACAGAGGCCCCCCCGACGAGGGGGGGCGGCGGTGGATCGCCCCCCCCCCCCCCCGTCGGGGGGGGGGTGCTGCGACAGAGGCCCCCCGACGGGGGGGGCGACGGCGGATCGCCCCCCCCGACGGGGGGCGCTGCGACAGAGGCCCCCCCCCGACGGGGGGAGCAGCGGGATATCGGCACCCCCGTGGGGGTGGGGGGGCGCTGGGGAAAAAATAGGGTTTTTTTTCTTAATTTAATTTGCATTGTATTCAACAGAGTTTTTTTTTCGTTTTCACAAGCCAAAATAGAGGTTGTAAAAATACATGAAAATAAATTGTATATCTACAGGAATGAAGAGTATACCTCTAGATCGATGATCTAGGGATGACCGTAGATGAGAACCGTAGAAAATAAAAATCCGAGCTCCCGAAAAAATGTCGAGAACACCACAACGCTCCAAACGAATCGCCGCAGCAACCAAAGATTCCTCGCGCGTAGGGGATCAATTTGGTGGAGATTTTTGGATTGGATTTGTGCTCAAGGAAGAACACGTGCTGATAACGTGTTAGAGAGTAGTCAAACTCAAGAAGGAAAATAGTGATAGGAATTCTTAGAGATAGAATGAGTAACCATGGCCATATGCCATGGTTCTCTATATATTAATTTAGTAAGGGAGATGAAGAGCCTCTAGGAGACCAAGAGTCCCCATTACCCATAGTAATGGGACTAATGAGTGGGTAATGAAGGAGGGGAGGCCAAGAGCCTCACTCATTCATAACAGTAGAAACAAAAAAAATTTAATATTGTGCTATCTGTTATAAGTGGGCTTTTGTAGGCCCATTAGTGTATTGGGTATCCACCCATTATGTAACCCTACTTCTATAAATACAGGGCTACGGGGTTCCTTAGCCGCCAAGCTTACAACACGTTCTCAGCACGCTCAAAGCTGAGCCGAACATCTACCGACGGACGAATCGCGACGCGAATGGGCTTCCTTCACCGAACGTCGCTAGATCCGACGGGTAGGATCTAGAGGTAATTTTTATTCCCTAGATCTAAACGTTTATGCGCATACGATTAGATCTAAATGTTTGGATCGATGTTTGATTAGTATAGATCGGATTTTTATCTCAGATCTGCATGCTAAATCATCCCTTTAGTGAAAACTCGACGCTTTTATCAATA
>JAULAV010006902.1:0-17881 GCA_030789695.1 Scilla litardierei | reverse complement strand
TGGCAAGTAAAGTACGGTGGTAACAAGTAAGGTAAAGGAGAGTACAAGTGGCAAGTATCAAGTGGTAGGGGTGACATGTAATGTCAAGTAACAAGTAAGGTACAAGGGATCACTCAACGAGTGCCCTATTGCCCGTAGGCTGTGTTCAAGTATCAAGTACAAGGGGTCACTCAACGAGTGCCCTATTGCCCGCAGGCTGTGATGAGCTCGTCTTCTGGAACACGAGCCAGAAAGTGTATTTGATAAGTATGGCGTAGGGGTGCACCTAGCCGGAACAAGTAACACTAGTATGTAGCGATGCTACGCAATCACGATGAGTATTCAAGCATGCAATGACATGAGCAGATAATTCGCATACCGTTAATTAAATTAAACGTGACAGGCGAAATGCAATGACATGAACATATTCACGTACCGTTAATTAAATTAAACGTGACAGGCGAAATGCAATGACAGTTAAGGATGCATGGATGACATGAACAGTAAATACGCGTACCGTTAAGGAAAGTAGACGTGACATACAAGCATGATGAGAGTGACGGACCAAGCTTCGTTGTCAAGCTAGGTCAATGGCGTCTAAACGGCTATCCTTTCACCGTCTAGTCTCTTTTACGCTAAAGCAAGGTAAATGGCCTAAGACATGGCCTAAATCAAGAGATGCAAGTTTCACTTGCCTAGCACCGGGGATGGCGACTACTTCGTCACACGGATGCCAATCTATGGGGAAATCACTGTTATGGGGGAACAACCATCAAACAACATGAAATTTATTAGTGTTTCATAAAAATACCAATAGACTATGAAAACATAGAGGAATCGATTTCTTACCAAGAGGAGACGGAAGGAACACTCCGGGGAACCCTAGGATCAGATCTGGAAAAGATTGGAGAAGTTTGGGGAAACTAGGGTTTTGGGGGATTTGGGGATTTTGATGGGTTTGGGTGAGATTTTGGGGAAGATGAGGGGTAGATAGAGTAGATGGATGGTTTGGATGATGATTCTAGGGCTTGGAATGGAGAAATGGAGCTTGGAGGAAGATGGGGGCTGAAGGGGGAAGATTTTTAGTTTGGGTCGTGTTGGAGAAGATGAAATCGTTTGGGTTGGGTATAAATAGGTTGGGCTGGCGGCTGCCCAGAAATTAGGGTTTTAACACTGGTTAGTCGGTCCAAGAGCAACCACTGACCGACTAGTTTGGCAACTAGTCGGTCGGTCGACCAACGCAGACCGACTAAGTGCAAACAGTAACTCCTGAACGAAAATAGGATTCTAGAGTTAGTCGGTCCATGAAAAAATACTGACCGACTAGTTTAGCATCTAGTCGGTCGATGAACGTTCTTAGACCGACTAAGAGTAAACAGTAGCTGATACAAAAATAGGATGATGAGTTAGTCGGTTAAAGAAGCATTGCCGACCGACTAGTTTGCAACCTAGTCGGTCAGCCAACGTTCTTAGACCGACTAACGATAAACAGTAACTCCTGAGAAATTTAGAAAGCTAACTAGTCGGTCCAAGAAGGATTGCCGACCGACTGGATCGTCATCTAGTCGGTCGATGCCCCTTCTTATACCGGCTAATGAGCACAGAAAAGTACCGATACGGAGCGCGGGGCCCCGGGATCGATTCCTAAGACTCCTAGGCTTGATCTAATAGTAAGATACGACCGTTATGAAGTCCGTCACGAGTGACATACTTCGAAATCGACAATCCTAAGGAAGAAACGAGAAAATACGACGTATCGATCGAAAATGAAATCTATGGAGACGAAAACCACACAAGAGGAGAAAATCCACCAAAACATATATTATATTATATTATATCCAGATACATGAAAAGCAGTCGTTACACATGTGCACCATGGCCAAATGGGCTATGAAGGCCATGCACCCCCCTCCCCATGCGGAGGGGGTTGGCTACGGCCAATAACCATTGCGGCAAACCCCACCGGCGGGGGTGTGCGGCCACCCCACACAAGGGGAGGCCGGCCATGGCCAAAGGGCCATGGCCGGCCAAGGCAAAAAAAATGGCCTTGGCCATGACCGGCCATGGCCGGCCATGGCCAGGCCGGCAGTGGCCGGCCAATGCCAGGCCGGCAGGGGCCGGCCTGGCCGGCCAATGCCAGTGGCCGGCCTGGCCGGCCCTGGCAGAGGCCGGCCTGGCCGGCCCTGGCAGAGGCCAGGGCCGGCGCCCCGGCCTCAGGCCAGGGCCTGGCCGCCCTGGCAGAGGCCAGGGCAGGGGCCCTGGCCCCGGCCAGGGCCGGCGCCCTGGCAGAGGCCAGGGCCTGGCCGCCCTGGCAGAGGCCAGGGCAGGGGCCCTGGCCCCGGCCAGGGCCTGGCCGCCCTGGCAGAGGCCAGGGCAGGGGCCCTGGCCCCGGCCAGGGGCCTCTGGCTAAGGCCGGGCCAGGCAGAGGCCTGGCCGGCCTCTGGCCGAGGCCTGGCCGGCCAGTGGCCCGGCCGGCCCTGGCAGTGGCCAGGGCTGCCGCAGGCCGCCCCTGGCCGGCCAGGGCAGAGGCCCTTGGCCAGCCTCGGCCAGGGCAGGGGCCCTGGTCGGGAGTGAAGAAGACCAAATTTTGGTCGACCAATTTGGGTGTTTTGGTCGACCAATTCGGCAAAAGGCCTTGGTTGAACATGAACGTGTCGACTAGCCCATACGGGGCCAAACGACAGTCGTCTGCATTAAAATTCTCTCATATAGGGAGAAACGCCTGGATCCATACGGGAGCCAGTGACGATAGTTTGCAGAAAAATCCCAAAAGGGGGGGTCCGACCTTGGCACGGCTACGGCTCATTCCCGACAAATGGTCAGGAAGTGCCGAATGTTTCACTAAGTATCATAAGGGTGCTAAGATGAAATATTCATTTTTTTTGAAAAATACGTTTTCATACGTTTTGAAAAATAAGTTTTCAAACACGCTTTTCCGCTGCAAAGTACTATAAGAGTACTAACATTTGATAAAGTGAGGGAGAAATATTGAAAGTTACTCTAGATGGTGATTGGAAACATAGTGACTTTTCCGATTCTAGAGTAACATCTTCAATATTTTTCGAAAGTAACTTATCAAATTATGAATATCATTCTAAGTGGGAGTTGATTTTAGAACTATCCATATGGGATATTCTATTATCATTTCAAGTGGGAATTATATCTGAAAAATACGTTTTCAAACTCGTTTTTCGCTGCTAGTACTATAAGAGTACTATTGTTTGATAAGTGATGGGGGAATATTGAAGGTTGTTCTAGATGGTGATTGGAATCATAGAGACCTTTTCGATTCTAGAACAACATCTTCAATATTTTTCGAAAGTAACTTATCAAATATAATATAATTCCAAGTGGGATTTGAATTTTTTAGAACTATCCAAATGGGATATTCTATTATCATTTCAAGTGGGAGTTATATTTTAAGAATTTTTATGCAATGTTTTGATCAAACCTTCGGTTTTGTGTTTTTTGCAGCATTTTAAAAGTAAAATGTCTTCCGCTTCAAAGAATATCGTCGCTGAGTTAAACATAGGTGAAAAACTCAACGGCGATAATTACAAACTTTGGTCCATTAAGATACAATACGTTTTAGAGGAGCAAGAAGTGCTCGAAACTCTAAAGAACGTAATGATTGAACCCGAGTTGGGCACTACGGCCCAACACCGACGAGACAAGGAAGCTTTTGATGCTTGGTCTCGGAAGAACAAGATAGCGCGCATTACGTTATTAAGCAGTATGGCTGATGACATAATGCGCATCTTCCGAGAACATGACCTAGCCATGGACATATGGTCCAAGTTAGAGGAGAAGTTCGGTGGCACATCGGTGTCCAAACTTCGCTCCTTAACTATAAGTTTCGAATCATATAAGAAATGTCCAGATCATTCCATGGGGAAACATCTGCGACATATGGCGAACCTTATCTCGGAGTAAAAGGATGCAGGTCATGTGCTCACAGATGAGCAACAAATCCAAGCAGTCATACGTTCCCTACCAAATGGGTGGGATCAGATGAAGATGCATCTCACTCATAATGAGAGCATCAAGACCTTCAACGATGTTTCCAAGCACCTCGAATTAGAGGAAGAGCGGCTTGCGGCTGCCAAGCCAAGTGCAGAAGTGCACATGGTTGCTAGTTCCTCACACGGGGGAAAGAAACGTAAAGATCGTTCGAAGTCTTCTAATGAACGTAATAAGCAACCTGAGTCTACCAAGGAACCCAAACATAAGGGTGGGCACAAGAAATGGCACAAGAAGAAAGACTTGAAAAGGATCAAGTGCTTCAAGTGCAACAAGCTCGGTCACTATGCTCGTTCGTGTACGAGTGGAAGTGACGAGGTAACTTGTAATACTAGTTACATATGTGTTTCTAGTTCAATATTTCTTGTGGAATCTAATCCATTTTGGGATAATTGATTCAGGTGCCACCGACCACATAGCAAAGGACAGACGGTCCTTCGTGGAGTATCACCGGATACCCCAAGGAATGAAGTGGATCAATGTAGGAAACAACACACGTGTTGAAGTGAAAGGCGTTGGGACTCGCAAGCTAGTCTTGGACAACGGCCGCACTTTCCTACTTCATGATGTTCTCTTCATTCCATATATTCAAAGGAATATTAAAACTGTGGTCAATTTAATGGGTCTTGGTTATAGTTGGTTCCTTCATGATTGTAATATGGACCTATTTTGTAATAATTCCTTTATTGGTACTGGATTTGTATTTCAAAGGATTTATTGTAATAAGTACAATGTATGGTTCCTCATGTAATGAAAATTTCATTGTGACAAATTCTTTGACTAATGAGTCTAATATAATTTGTTGGCATACAAGGCTTGGTTATATTGGACCAACGCGTATGGATAGACTTGCCAAACGTGGCCTTCTATCCAATGTTTCAAAGGTTGAAATGTCGACCTGTGAACATTGCCTTGTGGGGAAATCTTGTCGCAAGCCGTTTGGAACCGGCACAAGGGCCAAGGTTCCATTACAGCTTATCCATTCGGACATATGTGGTCTGATGAATGTCTAGACAAGACGCAGAAAGTCCTATTTCATCACTTTTATTGATGATTTCACCCGATTCGGACATATCTATTTGATATCCCACAAAAGTGAAGCTTTGGCTTGCTTTAAAAACTATATGAGTTTAGTGGAGAATCAATTAGATCGCAAAAAATTAAGGTCTTGCGAACCGATAGGGGCGGTGAATATCAATCAACAAGTTTTAAGGAACTTTGTGATGAAGAAGGCATGGTACATCAGGTAACTATGCCTTATACTCCTCAACAAAACGGTGTTGCAGAAAGGAGAAATAGGACTTTAATGGAAATGATCCGTTCAATGATGACGCAAGCTAACTTGCCAATCACCTTTTGGGGTGATGCATTATTGACGGCCGTTTTCATTTTAAAACCGCATACCCTCGAAATCAGTTAGCTCCACTCCTTATGGGTTGTGGAACCAAAAGTCTCCTGACTTAAACATTTAGAAACCTTGGGGTTGTGCATTCTACGCACATATTTCTTCCCATAAATATGGCAAACTTGGGCCAAGGGGAAGGAAATGTATCTTTAAACGATACGTAGAAATCTCCAAAGGTTATGTTTTTGTTAGTCAGGAAGACAATGGTGGGCTAATTGAGTTTGAATCGAGGGATGTCACTTTTTTGGGAAACGAGTTTCCAAGACAGGGCGAGATAAGTCAGGACTTATCTCTATTTGAGATTTATGATCAAGAAGGATTACCTCATTCGAGTGGGAGAATTCTTGGTGAAAACGAAAATACGTTTCAACCTTCACCAATGATTATACGAATGACGATTATCCTATTCCATACGGGAATAATGATCCAAGTGGGAGCAATTCTAACGACATTTCAAGTGGGAGTGATATTAGAATTGATCTAAATTCGAGTCAACAAGGACTTGAAGAATCTCAAATACGACGTAGTAGTCATACAAGGTTGGCTCCTCTAAGATTTGAGGTTGAAATTTCCGCAAACCTTTATGACTTTACTACAAGAAGATGACGAGCCTGCTACTTTCAAACAGGCCGTATCTTGCCCTGCTAAAGACAAATGGATGGAAGCGATGCAAGAGGAGTTAGAATCCATGAAAGTTAGCCAAGTCTGGGACTTAGTTGACTTACCCAGAGGACGTAGAGCTACTGGGAACAAATGGGTTCTCAAGATCAAGCATAAGGCTGATGGCTCTATTGACAGATATAAAGCTCGCCTTGTCGCGAAAGGTTTTACGCAACAGGAAGGGATAGACTACGAAGAGACCTTCTCACTTGTTGTTCGTTTTACCTCAATTTGCCTGATTCTGGCAATGGTAGCTTGCTTAGACCTCGAATTACATCAAATGGATGTAAAGACTGCCTTTCTCAATGGAGAATTGGACAAGGAGATCTATATGGAACAACCAATAGGGTTTGTAAAAAAGGAAACGAACATAAGGTTTGTAAACTTCTTAAATACATATATGGTCTTAAACAATCCTCGAGGCAGTGGTATATACGATTTCAAGAAGTTGTCTTATCAAATGGATTTTTCCATGCTTGATGGAGATAACTGCGTATATATCAAGAGGATTAAAAGCAAGCATGTTATTATGTCTCTATATGTAGATGACAGTTTAATAGCCAGAAATGACAAGGGCTTTGTGATGGATATCAAGGCTTGGCTTTCATCAGTTTTTGAGATGAAAGACATGGGAGAAGCCGCATATATCCTTGGAGTTAAGATTTCAAGGAATCGTTCGAAGAAACTTCTTTCTCTTTCACAGGAGACTTATATAAAGAAGGTTCCAGAACGATTTAATATGCAGGACTACAAGTCCATTGATATTCATATAAGCATATGCGATAATTTATATCTGGAATCGTGTCCAAAGAACCAAAAGAAAAAGGACATTATGGAAAAAGTTCCATATTCCAGTACAGTTGATAGTCTTATGTACGCTATGGTGTGTACGAGACCGGACATCTGTTTTTGCCGTTGGAAATGGTAAGCTGTTACCAATCCAATACAGGGCAAGTACACTGGAAAGCGGTTAAGAGGATAATGTGTCTTGTAAGATCAAACACATTGATATCCGATACGAATTTGCAAAAGACTATGATAAGACCAAGAAGGTAGACATAAGGTACATATCTACGCATGAGATGATAGCGGATCCGCTTACGAAGGCGATCCCCAGAAATGTGTTTTACAAACACTTATCATCTCAAGGATTGCGTAAGAGCTGAGTTGTACCAATGTAAATTCCCATGTCTATAAATGATCAAAATTAATAAAAGAATAAGTTCTTTTTCCAACATTGCATATGAATTTCTTAAGAAATGTTTGTGTACATTTTTGAAATCTCAGCTGAATTGTGTGTATGTCGGACAGATTAAGGTTGGCTCTCCCACATGAGCAACCGCCTTATCTTATCAGATGGATAAGATAGAGATGAGACTAGTTTAAAGTCAAAATCATTAAACGAATGATTTAGAGTCATGACTTAAACAAGATAGTCGAATTAAAGATCTGCATCATATGGATGCTTACAAAAGATCTGAGATCTGTATCACAAGGATATTTGAAAAAGATCTCATAGGATTTTTAAATCCTATCTGTCTTATGCAGGATGAGAGTCCGGGAATATTTCATGAGTAGTAAGGGGACTCAAAAGATAGGCACTGTGGTGTCTGATCTTTCATCCGTACAACATCATTAAGACATACTCTCCCTGGGAAAGGAGTGATGTTGTAATACGTGTTCATACCACGTATGCATTTCGACCACTGAGTTAGTAGCAATAGTGTTTGCTATTATGTGAGACTCAAAGGCCATACGGGTCTTAACTCTTACCCTCAAGGACTCCAATTGGTTCCTTTAGATTTGACGAGATGATCGCTATCTTAGTGTGTTACTTATGGGCTATGATAATTCGGCTCGGCAGGGCACGTTAGAAAAGCGAGTCTAGTCAAGATCAGAAGGTTCGCAAGAAGAGGAAGATTGATTTCATATTCGCATTTGGACTTTAATGATTCAAAGCTGGCCAGCCAATTGTAATCCAGATGGGATTCAATTGTTGAATATAAAGTATAAGAAATGTGAAGAAATAATCTAGGGTAAAGCATGCGTTGAATTACTCAACTTTGCACCTTCGAGGTCGTTGTGTATCTCTAACAAGTGCACAACAACAGACTCTACGCGCATGACGGTCGCACGGTCTATTTCTCGGTATGATAGATGAAAGAACTAAGAGAAAGACGTTCTCTTACAATCCCCTCAAGTGTGAGTGGGAGATGTTGGATATGGAAGACGTTAGTACACCCTTGTAGGGGATGTACGAGGGAATACGGACCTCGAACGTCGCGTACACGAAGTCGTACGCAAATGGAATATGTTCCCTTGCGGAGAGGATCTCTAGATTGATGGGAAAGTCGCATTATATGTGCATAAGTGCATGCGACATATGGCTAATAAAGGGGTAATATCTTAAGCTTATATTGTACCATGCATATGGTACAACTTAAGCTTATAATATGCCATGTACGATGGTACACCTTAGTTAAATTGTTCCAAAGGAACAATTGATCCTAAAATAACTACCTTGGGGGCTATAAATAAGACCCAAGGGTTAGCCATTTCCTTACACTTTTGCATGGCATTCTTGCATGCATTTTCATTCTAGCGAAGCTCTGCCGAAATACTTCCTCTCCCTTTATCCAAGTTCTTAATCTAAAAGTAGAGATTTAGATTGTGGATTTAGTAGCCTTACTCCGTTCGTGAGAAGACTCGATCCGTCGTGGCGAATCCGAAGGCGAAGTTCGTAGACTACCGTGCCGCATACGCAAGCGTAAGTCTCAACTTCATTTATCGATCCTAACTCTGTTTTGGCAGGATCCTACACGGGAGTGATGTACCGGGTTCTTGGAAAGACATATAGCACTTTGGTTATCAACCATGATAGGGCAAGTAGCACAATTGACACCATAGTCACTAAGAGTGTGTCTAGGACTTGTGCACATGCAAGACCCGCGGCAATATATTCCGCTTCAGTCGTGGACAATGATACCGAGTTCTGTTTCTTGGAAAACCAAGAAACTAAGGAATTTCCTAGGAAATGGCAAGTGCCACTAGTACTTTTCCTATCGGATTTTCATCCGGCAAAGTCGGCATCACTATATGAGATTAACTCATAAGTGCTAGATTTAGGGTAAAGTAACCCATAATCTAGTGACTGATTGAGATAACGAAATATTCGTTTAACCGTAATCAAGTGTGACTCCTTAGGTCTAGCTTGATATCTAGCACACAAGCATATGGAAAACATGATGTCGGGCCTACTAGCGGTTAAGTAAAGCAAGCTACCGATCATACCTCGATTTAGACGTACGTCTACATCTTTTCCGTTCTCATCCTTGTGTAGATGGGTTGTCGTACTCATGGGAGTCCTTTTGCTTGAAGACGATTCCATTCCGAATCACTTAATAAGCTCCCCTGTGTACTTTGTTTGATGTATGAAAGTTCCATCCTCCATTTTCGAATTTGCAGTCCAAGGAAGTAAGTAAGCTCTCCCATGTGTCTCATCTCGAATTCATCCTTCATAGACTTAGAAAATTCTTGACAAAGATTAAAGTTAGTAGAGCCAAATATTATATCGTCTACGTACACTTGAATCAAAAGGATGTCATTTTCATAATCTTTAATGAAAAGTGTAGAATCAACTTCTCCCATTTTAAAACCTAAATCCAAAAGAAAGGTCTTGAGTCGATCATACCAAGCTCTAGGAGCTTGTCTCAACCCATACAATGCTTTCTAAAGTTTGAAAACATAGTTTGGAAATTTTTCATGAATGAAACCGAGAGGTTGAGAAACATATACTTCTTCATTGACAATCCCATTTAAAAATGTACTTTTAACATCCATTTGAAATAGTTTAAAATTCTTATGAGATGTAAATGATCAAAGCAATCTAATAGCTTCTAATCTAGCTACGGGGGCAAAGGATTCTTCGAAATCGATACCTTCCTCTTGCCGGTAGCCTTGAGCAACTAACCTTGCTTTGTTCCTTGTGATTACCTCGTTCTCATCGGTCTTGTTCTTGAAGATCCATTTGGTCCCAATAACTTGATGTCTACTTGGAAGAGGAACGAGCTCCCAAACTTCATTTCTCTGGAATTGCATGAGTTCTTCTTGTAATGCCCTGATAGCTACTGCACAAGTACTAGGGGGTGAATAGTACTTTAAAATAATCAAGAGTATAATTCCTAATTATCTTGTAAACTCAACCAACAATACGGAATAAAAATCGACAAACATGAATTAAGCAATGCAAACAAACGATGTAACGGGTTCGGATCCACCCAAGTCTCCCCGACTTGTTCCCGGTGATCCTACGTCCCAAACACCCGGATCCCCTCCGGCTACTTGAGTTAGAATCCTCTAACCCAAGTTTTGCACTATGAAATTCTTGTAGAAAAACCACTACAAGATCAAATCATACACAAATCGAAATGTGACTCTCACAAACCGGGATCACAAACTTCTCTCACAACCGAGAGAAAAACTTGCAATATCAAAGTAAATGAAACAATGAAATACTTACCAACAAAATCCTATGCCTTGAGTAGACTTACGATTTTAGGGCAAGGAGGATTTTGAGGAAGAAGCAAGCACCAACCCCTAGCTCCACCAAGATGACCAGCAATATGTGGCTAGGGAGAAGTTGGTGACTTGGATTCAAGCTCCTAGCTTGAGTAGCTCACAATCAATGAGAATCTCTCTTGAGGAATAAGAGTGAGGGAGAGATTCTTGTGAAGAGAGGGAGCTTGGAAATAGGAATTAAATGCTCTCTCTTTGATTCTCAAAGTCTCAATAATATCAGCCTTGAATGCTATGACGAAGCATCACAAGATTATATAGGATAGAGAGAAGAGAGAGGGAAAATTCGTGCATTTAATGCTCCAACGGATCTATTTCTGAAGCAGTCTAATCGGTCTAAGAAGGATCACTGACCGATTAGTTTTGCAATTAGTCGGTCGGTGATTCCTCTTGGACCAACTAAAAGGTTCACAGCCAAGAAAGATAGCTCAGGAGATATAGAACTAGTCGGTCTAAGAAGACTTGCCAACCGACTAGTTTGACAACTAGTCGGTCGGTGAGTGTTCTTTGACCGACTAAGAGTTGAAACTCAATAGGCTGAATTCAAGGAGAACTAGTCGGTCTAAGAAAAAATTCCAACCGACTAGTTTCACAACTAGTCAGTCGACGGTTGTTCTTGGACTGACTAAGAGTAAATAGTAGCTAGGCTGTGAAAATGAAGTTATAACTAGTCGGTCTAAGAAGGATTCCAAACCGAGTAGTTTGACAACTAGTCGGTCGGTGAACCTTCTTGGACCCACTAATTGGTCAACAGTGAAGATGCTGAATTGAGCAAGGTAATCTAGTCGGTTCAAGAAGAATTCTTAACCGACTAGATGACAATCTAGTCGGTTGGTTCTTCTTCTTGAACCAACCAACATGCACTAGAAGCCGCGAAATGAAGCATGAAGCTTCAGAAAAGTTTCTATGGGCTTCTAAGATAATCCTAGCTCTAAGACAAGAGCGTTATGAAGATTATAATGTAAGAACTACTCAAGGCTTAACATTCTACGAAAAGAAGCTAGAAGACTATAAAATAAACTTGACGAACCGTCTTCAAAGCTTCAATCCGAATCTCTTGACTTCAATAATGCTCCTAGAGCTTCAACGAAGCTTCAGGCACATGATCTCGTGCTTTGAGAAGTCTTGAGACGTCGCTTTTGATGTAC
This sequence comes from Scilla litardierei, assembly GCA_030789695.1. Taxonomy (NCBI): domain Eukaryota; kingdom Viridiplantae; phylum Streptophyta; class Magnoliopsida; order Asparagales; family Asparagaceae; genus Scilla; species Scilla litardierei. The sequence goes on along the minus strand of JAULAV010006902.1, from coordinate 6,094 downwards.
GTAGAATTTTGGCGACGATCTCCATAACTGCGCTCACAAAGAGTTAGTTCACGATATTTATGTTTTTTCATCATCAAAACCAAATCCGGGGAATCAATACTCAACATTCTCCCCCTTTTTGTTGATGACAAACCAACATAAATAATAATCAATAATAATGAGTCGAAAGAAATTTACTTACTCCCCCTGCATTGATGACACATTAATTCCATATTAAATAATAATCATACGCATCAACAGACGAGGAAAGTATAAAATATGAACACAATTATTGAAATATAGGATTTGCAATCCATTTTTATATCTTAACTCCCCCTGAATCTAACATATCAAATTAGATTCACGGTAAATTGCTTTAAATTATCTTTTAGCACATCGTCATTATTAATTCTCTCCCCCTTTGGCATTAGCAAAAAGAGCGGGAGGAGATCAACGACAACAACAATGGCTAAAATAAAAGCACGAGAGTCGAAGAATACGACCACGGTTCAAATGACACCAAAGTAAAATCACGAAGAAAATCAAAGCGTGCCAACGAGACCATAGTCGAAAATCGAAAAATGAAATCATCAAAACTCAAATCAATTGCACGTATTGAGTTATGGAACATACTCTCCAATATCAAAATTCCTAGTGAATTTAGTGCATGGAAAACAATTCTATGTTTTCATAGAAAGAATTCTATTAAATCAAGATAATCTTCGAGCGACGAAATCAACATCAGAGACATAAAGAAATATAATATGCACACTGAAGTAAATGGCAACACGATGTATATATAAATATATAACATGATACACCAAAAGTATACATCTGCCAACACAAATATAAACGATCATACAGATCGGTGCACAACATACAACACATGTCTCAACAGACATCAAAACGAATATACATCAAAAAGTATCATCAAAACATCCAAAAAATACATCAAAATTCATAACCACCCAACTATCCTACCCCACTCTCTCATGACAAAATCAATCATCCAAGTGCACATGGCATAGTCCTTCAACGCAAGTTGAGGAGGCGGAGGCAGGATCAGCAGCAGCAGCAGGCTCTGCAGAAGGGGTGGTGGTCACTGGGTCGACTGGAGTGTCCACCGAAGGGAGAGTGGCAGCAGGAGTGCTCTCAGGAGCACGAGTAGAAGAAGTGCCAACTGAAGTACCCTCGGGGGCACGAGTAAGAGAAGCATCTCGCTCCTCATCCTCATCAACATCCATAATCTCCTCGTCAGAAACCGTAGGAGGGACCTCAATTCTCAGATGTTCGCAGATGCGAGTACGCATCTCCTCACATCGAGAAATACGAGACTTCTGACGTCTCAAGGAAACTGCAAAATCAGAGAGTGACGGAGGAGGAGGAGGAGGAGCAGCAGCAGGGGTAGTCCTCTGAACGTGACGCATCGCCGCAAGAGACTTCTTGACGACAGTCACGTTCAGGGGAGGACCCAAAGGACGCTGGTCATCGGGAGGGAGAGGAACGCCGAAGTGTCAGAAGACAAGAGTCAATAAGCAAGGATAAGGAATGTGAGCAGACTTGGTAGATTTCCTTATGCACTCAAAGGAATCCATCTTGTCAAGGATAATACGAGCCCAATTTATCTCGTAGATAAGCTTGAGAAATGGCTGGGAGGGCAAGCTAGAAGAGCCGTACTTCGGTAGAAGACACAACTTCAGGATGAGATTAAGGACCCAAGCATTTGGCTTAAAAGATTTCGAAGGAACGCCAATCATGGCAGGAGGGATGACGTGGAACATCTCAGCAAGCATGGTCTGGTCAAGATCGTGGATATTATCCACGGAGATATCAGATGGGAGCAGGCCAGAGGATGAGACACCGATCAACTGCCTTAAAATCTCTGCCGTGAGGACAATAGGTGTCCCCAAGACAGTGGTCTCAATGCAGTGAGTGTCATCATACTCACCTCGGACTCGATTGGCATAGAACAATTTGACGAGTCAGGGATACGGATGTGGATTCGCCTTGGGGTCATGGCGAAGATAGTCTAGTAGGCCGCTATAGGAGAGGAGATCTGTAAGCTGAGGAAAATCAGAGAACTGAACAAAGTGCTCCAGAATCAACAGACAGTGCTAAATACGATTGTACGCCGCTAGACACATCGGGTCATCACGACACAATGAGATATCGACACCACCCAAAGGCATGGGAGCTGTCCCCTTAGACGGACGAGACGAAGTACGAGGAGGAGGAGAAGGAGCCTTATCAGTAGGCTCAGACTCATGAATATACTCTTCGTCGGAGTCAGAAGCGGGAGGAGTGGGAGCACGAAAGGAGCTCGGAGTCAAATTCGATTGGGGTTTTTCCTCAGCACGACGTTTGGGATGAGACGGAGTGGTAGGATGGATAGGGATTCGTGTTCTCACCATAATCGAGACGAGGCAACACAAACGCACGAGATCGAACAAAATCGAAAGAAATCAAACTAGAATGAAACCCTAATTCGAATGAAATCGAAAAATGAATGAGATAGAACCCTAAAAGCTGAGAGGGAGATATACCCTAGGTCGACTGGAGGAGGAGAGAGATCGGCGATGGTCGGCGATGGCTGACGGTGGCCGAAAACGGAGGAGCACGGCGGAGGAAGACGAAGGGTCGCGGGGTTAAGGGGTTTGAGAAGAGGGATTGCATCGATTAGAATAAATTCTAATCGGTGCGGGGAGATATAAGTTGACTTACGGAGTCAAAAGACAAAAATGCCCTAACGCATTTAGTCGGTCACAGTTAAAGCGCTGACCGACTAGAATCCAATCTAGTCGGTCGGCTGTCACGCCCCGCTTCCCTAATATGGAAGGCGAGACGTGAGGAGGTCCGCTCAGACGTGGAGCTGTGAAGCTGCAGTCTGATAAGCGTCTGTAAATTTTTTCGAAAAGTAGCAGGTCCTTGCATTGCGACGAAACAACAACAATAATAAAGCAGATAAAAGGACATCCACAAACAACATCCAACAAATATTACATCATCACAGAATAGTCATAATAGTACAAGTCTGAACAAGGCCTAAAGCACGGCCGAAACATAAACATCGAGATATATAGGTGCTACACACCGAAATCTAACAGTAACTATAAAAGCAGCAACAACTAAAGAAGTCTCTAGGTGAGACTAGGACTGGTCACTGGTGTCCTCGAACTCGGTCTCAGTAGGGACCTCAAACTCAGCGTACACGAACTGCTCGTCCTCTGCTACCTGCTCTGTCTCAAAGTCTGACATGTGACACCCAAAGAGAAAAGGGCACATGTCAGCAAAAGTCTCCCAAGGAATGCGGAGAACTTTTGTGCAAAGATACAAATATAGAAAACGACTAGCAGTTCTAAACAATATGAAATGACATTTAAAGAGTGCAATAGTTTAAATGACATGATGCATGCACGTCGTAGCAGAAACTACGAAAACACTATTTCACGATTTTCACGAAACATTAACTTTTCACATTGTGCACAGAGTTTCCGTCTTTTGGCTGAAGTGGCTGTACGGGCTCACTTCTACGCTCAAGCGATCGTTTAACCCTACCCCTCCACGTGTATATGGACTGGCACCCATCTTCTGGATCACGAGCCAGGAAGTGTTATTGGCATAGGGTTGTGCCCGCAAAGCAGGTGCCTAACCTCAATAGTTACAATTATTGTAGCGTGTGCTACGCAATCACGATAGAACAATTTGATGCATGACATGTAATGAGCAGTTAAAGTGCGTACAGTTAATTGAAAGTAAACGTGACATGGCAGCATGAATGAAAGCAGGTAAAGTGTCGGATCTAGTTTCGTTGTCAAACTAGATCAAATAGGACGCCTAGGCGACTATCATTTCACCGCCTAGTCTCTTTTACACAATCTTACAAATTGGCCAAAAACACGGCCTAAATAATTACTGGCAAGTATCACTTGCCTATTTCCGGTGATATTGGTTGTCGTGGGTTCGTCTGGACGGGTACAACGTATTGGTGTGTCCGGTTCGCTGTTTTAGTTAAACAAAACACCGAATTAGATTTATCGTGAGAAAAGCAACATATCAAGTTACTCCTTAATTATATTGGGTTCTCTGGCTAGGGTGGCGGTTATATTGTGTTAACTAATATTATACGCCTCATTTTATTCTGATATTGTTATCCTAACATTGTTGACAACTACTAACATGTTGTAATTAACATTAATAGGCCAATTATCAAATTAATATTAACACCCCATTAATTCTAATTTTTCCTAGTTATCAAATTAATATTAACACCCCATTAATTCTAATTTTTCCTAATTATCAAATTGATATTAACACCCCATTAATTCTTTCTAAGCTAATTATATAGTTATCATGAGGGTAAGGTTACAATTAAATCTTCATCTGCCTCCACTCACTACAACTCATATTAAAAAAAAACTATCTAATATCTTTCATTTCTTTACTATAAGCATTAAAAGTAAGGCTGTCACCCCCTTTACTCCTCTGTCTCTTTTCCATACCTCATTCTATTAAACACTACTAATAACTCTCAGGCTCTCTCTTTCTTTCTGATCTCCTGTCTGTTGTTTTGCTTTGCCTTTTTTTTTCGTTTTCAAAGCTTGCAGGTAGGAGGAAACGAAACGGGGAACTCGTGAGCAAGGAAAAAGGAGAGAGGGCTACTCGCCTTCACGCGACGAGGAGGGCGGTCTCCGGCAGACGGTGGCGGCTCCGGCTGAGCTACGACGGCGCGCGCGACTGGGCGGCTCCGGGCGGCTCTCCGGTGTACAGCGCAGGCGGCGGCTCACGGCGTGGGCGCGGGGAGTCTCTCCGGGCGGCGCGTCGACTGCGAGGCCGGCCGGCGGCGGCTGATTTCCGAGCGGGCGGCGGCGCGTGGGTGGAGGAGGAGGGGAGAAGATGAGGGTTTGAAGAGGGTTTTTTTGAATTCTGAAACCCTAATTCCAGATTTGTTTTTGCGTGTTTGAATCTGTGTATTTTAATTTCAGATTGGCTATATTTTCAGATCTCAGATCTGAATCTAGTTTTGATTTGGATTCTGAATTTGTTTGGGAATTGGGTTTGTGTTGATGGTTGATCTTGATGATGGTGGAGAATGGTGGATGAAGGGGTGATGATGGTGGTGTTGTAAATTTGTTTGGAGGGATTTGTTGCAGGAGATTTGCAGGGATGAAGATGATGGATAGCCTTAAGAAGAAGTTAGCAGGGAACCGTATTTTCAATTTGTCAAAGAGAATTAATTAGGTTAGGTTAACGATTAGGATTGTTTTAATGGATGTTTGTTGACCATAAGGGGAGAATGAATCTAGTTAAACGTGATGAACTTCTCCTCTTCAAATCTAAACGTGCTTGTTGAATGAAAAATATTTAATTAATCAATTAAGTTTTAAAGAATGTAATTATTAAATCAACATTCAATAAAATTAATTAAACGTGATGGTTAATTAACGACGTTACGGTAAAGACGAAAAAAACAGAGTCGCGCATACGTGACAAGAAACGTACGGACGAAAAGTCAACCAGACGACTGAAGGTGTATACCGGCATACACGAACTAAAGCACGGCTAAAAAAAATACTGGCCGTTACATTCTACCCACCTTAGGAAAAATTCCGTCCTCAGAATTCTTATCAACTAATGAGCAGGAAATAAATATGGATAACGCTCTCGCATCTCATCTTCCCGCTCCCAGGTAGATTCTCCTGGCGAGTCACGACGCCACATCACTCTGACTAGATCAACAGTCTTGTTCCTGAAGACTTTCTGACGTCGATTTAGGATCTCCACTGGTTGCTGTTCGTACGTCAGATCTGGCCGAACAGTAATCTCAGAGTAGTCCACAGCATGAGAAGGGTCGCTGATATAACGACGGAGCTGGGACACATGGAAGACGTCATGTACTCCCACCAAGGACGGTGGCAAAGCTAAGCGATATGCTACCTCTCCAACTCGCTCCAGCACATCGAAAGGTCCAATATACCTCGGACTAAGCTTGCCTCGCTTTCCAAATCGAATCACTCCTCGATTCGGGGAGATCTTCAGAAACACATGATCTCCTGGCTGAAACTCCAGAGGACGCCGTTTAGCATCTGCCCAATGCTTATAACGGTCCTGGGCGATC
>JAULAV010006897.1:0-25000 GCA_030789695.1 Scilla litardierei | reverse complement strand
CTTCTTGAACCGACTAGCCATACTTGTTAATTCAGCCTTTGTACTGTTGACCAGTTAGTTGGTTCAAGAAGGATGGTTAATGCATTAAAAGTCAATCTAGTCGGTCCAAGAAGGTTCACAGACTGACTAGTTGTCAATCTAGTCGGTTGATGATCCTTCTTAGACCGATTAGTTTTAAAACTAATCGGTCAGTGATTCTTCTTAGACCGACTAGTGCTTACCCATGATTTCACCATCTTCTCTGTCAACCATCTAGTCGGTCCAAGAAGGTTCACCGACCGACTAGTTGCAAAACTAATCGGTCAGTGATCCTTCTTAGACCGATTAAGCAGCTTCAGAAATAGAGCCGTTGGGCATTTAATGCCACGATTTTTGTGACCGTTTTGTCTCTTCTCTATATAAGTTTGAGTGCTTCAAACCGGGATCCAAGGCTGAAATTAGAGACATTTTCACATCTTTGAGAAGAGCCATTCAACTCCAATTCCAAGCTCTCTCATCTCACAAGAATCTCTCTCTCACTCTTTGAGCACTAATTCCTCAAGAGAGATTCTCATTCCTTGTGAGCTTCTCAAGCTAAGAGCTTGAATCCAAGTCACCAACTCCTCCCTAGCCATCCATTGCTGCTCATCTTGGTGGAGCTAGTGTTTGGTGATCTCATCTTCCTCAAAATCCATTCTTGCCATATATTGATGAGTATTTCTCAAGGCATAGGCTTTTGTGGTAAGATGTTTTGTCACGCCCCGCTTCCCAAAAATATGGAGACAAGGCATGAGAAGGTCCGCTCAGACATGAAGCTACAAAGCTGTAAGTCCGATAAGCGTCAATCAACTTTAATTAGCAGGTCCTTGCAACGCGAAACGAAACAAAGATAATAATAAGGAAATGAGACAAAAGAGAAATCTCAGAATATCCATAATAATAAATTCCAACATCGCATAAAAGCCACCAGGCTAAAAGAAAAGAGTCTAAAAGAGGCCCCAGCATGGCCAACAAAAGTACAACATACAAACACAAAGTAATGGTGCTACACACCAGCTACTAACATCAACCTAAAGCAAAAGCAACTAAAATCAGTCTCTTAGACTGGTCTCCGGTGTCCACCAACTCCTCGTCAAACGTAGGCTCCGGCCCAGCGTCAGCAAACACCTCGTCCTCAGCTACGGTCTCTGGCTCATGGTCTAACATGTGACACCCAAAAGAGCAAGGGGCACATGTCAGCAAGTCTACAAGAGACTTGTACAAGGAAACTGAAACTGAAAGTAGCAACCTAGCAGTTCTAGCATGATGCAATGACATGGCAATTAAAGCATGAGTGCAACAAGTAAAGTAAAGTACGAGTATGGCATTTAATTCATGGCATGGATATCAAGATTTACAAGAAACATTCACAAGTATAAAGACAAGTCTAGTAAGCATGTCGTGCACAGAGATTACGCCTTTTGGCTAGAGTGGCTGCGCGGGCCAACTCCTAAGCTCAAGTGATCGCTTATCCCTATCCCTCCACGTGTATATGGACTGGCGCCCATCTTCTGGATCACGAGCCAGGAATTGTTTTTCATGATGGCATAGGGGTGCACCTAGACGGGACAAGGAAGTACAAGTATTGTAGCGTGTGCTACGAATGCAACAATCAACTTGGATGACATGTAAGATGCAATGCATGACAGTTAAAAGTGCGTACAGATAAGGAATTTAAACATGACAGATAACAATGCATGAATGACATGGCAGGGTGACAGATCTAGCTTCGTTGTCAAGCTAGATCTTAAAATTGCGTCTAGACAGCTATCATTTCACTGTCTAGTCTCTTTTACCCTAAAAACAAGGAAGTGGCCTAAAAACATGGCCCTAAGCAAAAGTTGGCAAGTTTCACTTGCCTGCAGGTATAACGTCTGAGAAACACCGTCCAACGAGTCCAAAGTCACAAATATCCTACGTGCACAATCCACCGGCCTACATTCCCGTTTTATTAATCTTTATTAGTGAATTTAAAACACTTTAAAACATCGATTTTAGTCTTGATTAACAGGCAATAGGTTGGGGGTCCTAGGGGTGCAAGCGTTACCTCAACACGACGCGAAAGCTACACTGGCGTCGGGTAGCGACGCCAGGGGTTAGAATAAAAGAACGCGCTCCAAGTCCAGATTCCAGAATAGATTCCTCGCTCGAATGATCTGGGCAGCAACCAGAGCAACAAACCAAGATTCCAAAGCTAGAACGTGCGACGACGGGCTACGACGTATCGCTACGTCGTAAACGGCAAGTCCTCGAAGAGAAAGCACCTAGGTGGGGCCCACAGTAGTTCTAGGGGCCAATGGGGGACCCATAATACCTCTGGAGAACGTGGGGGGCCCACGGTGGCAAGCGGTATGAGAGTTGCGACGTTGCGACGAATGTCGCTCGGTCAGACACGGTCGGTGCAGAGAATTCTCTCGGCCAGACACTGCGGGCGGGGGTTGCAGCGCTGCGGGGTCGGTCACAGTGGCCGCTGCGGAGAATATCCTCGGTCGGACACTTGGGGCGGGTCGGTCGGGCGCTTGGGCGAGGCTTGCAACATTGCAAGTGCTGCAACGAAGCGGGCGATGCGAGCAGTGCGGGGGAGCGCTTCGGTCGGACACAGCGGATGCGGGGGTTGGTGCGGTCTTGCGAAGCGGATGCGGATCGACGGTCGGTGCAGGCGGAATCCTCGGTCAGACCGAGGGAAGCTCTCGGTCAGGCATGGGGCTTCGTTCGGGCGGCTGTGCGGTGCGGAGCGGGTGCTTGGTGCGGGCGGGCTCTCGGTCAGACCGAGAGAACGGGGCTGAAAACGTCGGTCGTGCACTGGGCGGCTGCTGCAACGTTGCGACGAATCGTTGCAAGCGAGATTTGGGTTTTTGTGACGGCTAGGGTTAGTTTCTTGCGAAAATAGGTCTTCCTAGGGGTTGTTTATATAGTGTAGAGGGGTTGACTTGGTCTAGGGCTAAATCTAATAGGATTAGGATTTTAAAATGATTTAAAATTCAAAACTCTCTCTCCCTAACCCACGCATGGCTAGGGTGCGGCCAAGATGGGCTAGGATTTGGCTCAAAAATAGTTTGAAGTATTATAATCTAATAAAAATTTTATTTGGCTAAAAATACTTTTAAAAATTAGTTATTAAAAATATTATAAGCTTTGCTAAAAATGTAAAATAGGTCAAATAAACTCCAAAAATTGTAAAATAAATATTGGGGTGATCAGGATGACGAGAGAAAGGTAACTAAAAAGATGGATCTCAATTTCGACATCGAGTGACGAAACTAAAAATAGGAACGTCTCACGTCAAAAGTGAAAATCACAACGTCTCTTCGAATAAGATCAAATCGTGGGAGAACGACCCGAGAAATGTCGTTCCAAATTAGTGCCACAATTTAATACTCTCAGAGACATTCACAACGACATATCACACCAAAGTGTTCACAAACAAACAAAGTCTAAAATAGATACGTGCACGGTCAAAAGCACGTGCACGAACAAAGTACAACGAAAACAGACCGTTACATCCTCCCCACCTTAGAAATGATTCCGTCCTCGGAATCAACATCAAGCACTGCTCGGGAAAAGGTGCGGGAAACGCTCTCTCATGTCATCCTCACGCTCCCAGGTGGACTCCCCAGGGGAACCATGACGCCACTGCACTCGAACCAAGTCGATGGTCTTATTCCTCAGCTGCTTCTGTTGGCGATCCAGAATCTCAACTGGCTGCTGATCATAAGACAGATTCGGACGAACTGTGATCTCTGAGAAATCCACAGCATGGGATGGATCACTAACGTATCGACGTAACTGAGATACATGAAATACGTCGTGAACACCCTCCAGTGACGGTGGCAACGCCAAGTGGTAAGCCACAGCTCCAACTCTCTCCAGAACGTCAAACGGCCCAATGAACCTCGGACGCAGCTTGCCTCTGTGGAGCGAGGGCTGCTCCACGACCTACAAGTACTGGTGCTCTCTACAGCAACGGCTGTGCTGCGACTGGTTCCTTCCAAGGCTGCTTCGACTTCAGGCACTCCTTCATAGTATGTGTAGGATCTCCACAAATCAGGCACTGTCCCAACATCCTCCTACACTGCTCCTTGACATGCCCGGTCTTGCCACAGAAATGGCAAGTCTTCTGAGTAGGCCCACCTGGCCTCTTGAACTACACCGTCTGATTAGGCCTCACCACTCCTCTGACCTGATCCATAGGCCTCTTCCCAGCTCCCGGTGTCTGTCCTCTCTTCTACCTCACAATCCGTTCCTGTCTCTGAGCAGCTACCAGGAACTTCTGATATGACTCCATATCCGTCGTAGACATCAGGCTCTGCAAGTCTAGGGAAAGGCCCTGCAGAAACCTCTGAGCTTTCTCCTCAGCATCCTCCACCATATTCGACGTGAAGTGACTCAATCTAGTGAACTCCTGATGGTACTGGTCCACCGTCAGATTTCCCTGCTTCAGCTCAATGAAGCGCTGCAACATCTCCCTCCTGGCAGCCTTCAGAATGTACTCCTCATCGAACCTGGATTTGAAAGTAGCCCAAGGTATAGGACTCACCAACATCTCCTCTTCTGCATCCCACCAGTTGTGGGCATTATCTTTGAGCTGCTTCTTCACCAACTCAACCCATCCAGTCGGGTTGACCTTCGACATCTTCAGATTATCCTCGGTATTTCTGATCCACTCCTCAGTAGCCAACGGTCCTTCAGATCCATCAAAGTAAGTCGGGCCAAGCTCCCGAAACAGCTTCGCTACTGGCTCGAAGCGAGGGGCACTCTGGGTATTCTAGAGCATACCCTGCTGCACCTGCATCATCTGATGCATCATCCTCATGATCTCAGCATTGGTGGGCTCTCTATCCGGCACCTCAACACGATTGGGCCCACTACCAGATCGGGTCTGTCGTCTCCCAGCCATCTAATGACATTGAAAACGAACAAAAATTAGACTCAAAGCTTAATGACTTGGATGTTGTAATTTATTTAATGGACATTCCGTTATTATCGTTGTTCCGTTAATTCGCAATTGCAAGACTGACCTGCATGGGCCACCAACAAAACATGTCACGCCCCGCTTCCCAAAAATATGGAGACGAGGCGTGAGAAGGTCCGCTCAGACATGAAGCTACAAAGCTGCAAGTTCGATAAGCGTCAATCAACTTTAAATAGCAGGTCCTTGCAACGCGAAACGAAACAAAGATAATAATAAGGAAATGAGACAAAAGAGAAATCTCAGAATATCCATAATAATAAATTTCAACATCACAGAAAAGCCACCAGGCTAAAAGAAAAGAGTCTAAAAGAGTACCCAGCATGGCCAACAAAAGTACAACGTACAAAAACAAAGTAATGGTGCTACGCACCGGCAACTAACAGCAACCTAAAGCAAAAGCAACTAAAATCAGTCTCTAAGACTGGTCTCCGGTGTCCACCAACTCCTCGTCAAACATAGGCTCCGGCTCAGCATCAGCAAACACCTCGTCCTCAGCTACGGTCTCTGGCTCAGGGTCTAACATGTGACACCCAAAAGAGCAAGGGACACATGTCAGCAAGTCTACAAGAGACTTGTGCAAGGAAACTGAAACTCAAAGTAGCAACCTAGCAGTTCTAGCATGATGCAATAACATGGCAGTTAAAGTATGAGTGCAACAAGTAAAATAAAGTACGAGCATGGCATTTAATTCATGTCATGGATATCAAGATTTACAAGAAACATTCACAAGTACAAAGACAAGTATAGTAAGCACGTCGTGCACATAGATTATGTCTTTTGGCTAGAGTGGCTACGCGGGCAAACTCCTAAGCTCAAGTGATCGCTTATCCCTACCCCTCCACGTGTATATGGACTGGCGCCCATCTTCTGGATCACGAGCCAGGAATTGTTTTTCATGATGGCATAGGGGTGCACCTAGCCGGGACAAGGAAGTACAAGTATTGTAGCGTGTGCTACGAATGCAACAATCAACTTGGATGACATGTAAGATACAATGCATGGCAGTTAAAAGTGCGTACATATAAGGAATTTAAACGTGACAGATAACAATGCATGAATGACATGGCATGGTGACAGATCTAGCTTCGTTGTCAAGCTAGATCTTAAAATTACGTCTAGACAACTATCATTTCACTGTCTAGTCTCTTTTACGCTAAAAACAAGGAAGTGGCCTAAAAACATGGCCCTACGCAAAAGTTGGCAAGTTTCACTTGCCTGCAGGTATAACGTCTGAGAAACACCGTCCAACGAGTCCAAAGTCACAAATATCATACGTGCACAAGTCCACCGACCTACATTCCCGTTTTATTAATCTTTATTAGTGAATTTAAAACACTTTAAAGCATCGATTTTAGTCTTGATTAACAGGCAATAGATTGGGGGTCCTAGGAGTGCAAGCGTTACCTCAACACGACGTGAAAGCTACATTGGCGTCGGGTAGCGACGCCTGGGGTTGGAATAAAAGAACGCGCTCCAAGTTCAGATTCCAGAATAGATTCCTCGCTCGAATGATCTGGGCAGCAACCAGAGCAACGAACCAAGATTCCAAAGCTAGAACGTGCGACGATGGGCTACGACGTATCGCTACGTCGTAAACGGTAAGTCCTCGAAGAGAAAGCACCTAGGTGGGCCCACAGTAGTTCTAGGGGCCAATGGGGGACCCATAATACCTCTGGAGAACTTTGGGGGCCCACGGTGGCAAGCGGTATGAGAGTTGCGACGTTGCGACGAATGTCGCTCGGTCAGACACGGTCGGTGCGAAGAATTCTCTCGGCCAGACACTGCGAGCGGGGGTTTCAGCGCTGCGGGGTCGGTCACAGCGGCCGCTGCGGAGAAAATCCTCGGTCGGACACTTGGGGCGGGTCGGTCGGGCGCTTGGGCGAGGCTTGCAACGTTGCAAGTGCTGCAACGAAGCGGGCGATGCGAGAGGTGCAGGGGAGCGCTTCGGTCGGACATAGCGGATGCGGGGGTCGGTGAGGTCTTGCGAAGCAGATGCGGAGCGGCGGTCGGTGCGGGAGGAATCCTCGGTCAAACCGAGGGAAGCTCTCGGTCGGGCACGGGGCTTCGGTCGGGCGGCTGTGCGGTACAGAGCGGGCGCTTTGTGCGGGCGGGCTCTCGGTCAGACCGAGAGAACGGGGCTGAAAACGTCGGTCGTGCACTGGGCGGCTGCTGCAACGTTGCGACGAATCGTCGCAAGCGAGATTTTGGGTTTTTGTGACGGCTAGGGTTAATTTCTTGCGAAAATAGGTCTTCCTAGGGGTTGTTTATATAGTGTAGAGGGGTTGACTTGGTCTAGGGCTAAATCTAATAGGATTAGGATTTTGAAATGATTTAAAATTCAAAACTCTCTCTCCCTAACCCACGCATGGCTAGGGTGCGGCCAAAATGGGCTAGGATTTGGCTCAAAAATAGTTTGAAGTATTATAATCTAATAAAATTTTTATTTGGCTAAAAATACTTTTAAAAATTAGTTATTAAAAATATTATAAGCTTTGCTAAAAATGTAAAATAGGTCAAATAAAATCCCCAAATTTTAAAATAAATATTGGGGTGATCGGGACGACGAGAGAAAGGTAACTAAGAAGACGGATCTCAATTTCGACGTCGAGTGATGAAACTAAAAATAGAAACGTCTCACGTCAAAAGTGAAAATCACAACGTCTCTTCGAATAAGATCAAATCGTGGGAGAACGACCAGAGAAATATCATTTCAAATTAGTGCCATAATTTAATACTCTCAGAGACGTTCACAATGACATATCACACCAAAGTGTTCACAAACAAACAAAGTCTAAAATAGATACGTGCACGGTCAAAAGCACTTGCACGAACAAAGTACAATGAAAACAGACCGTTACCGTTTTATATTTCATTCTTTTTTACTTCTTAATTGTTGTATACTCACGGTGATGAGAGGATTGGCTTGATCCCAAGTTGTGGGAGTCAAGATTTCGTTTTGCTCTCGGTTTGTGAGAGTGTGCTTAGTCCCAAGTTGTGGGATTAAGGACTTTGCGTGTTCCCGGTTGTGGGATACACGGACATCGATTGTTGGTCGATTGCACTTGTGGGGTTTTCGCAAGTGGGCTAAAGAAAATCTCTATCGGTTTGCTAGAGTATCCGGAGGGGATCCGGGTGTTGCTGGACTAGGGCACCGGTAATTAGTCGGGGAGACTTGGGTGGCACCGAACCAGGGTAGATTGCTTCTTTGCATTGCATTATTTCTTGTGTTGTTGTTCACTTCTTGTATTCCACATTTGTTGGTTAAGTAGGGTTTTATTTGGCGTAAATTCCTTATAATTCTATAAAACACTATTCCTCATAGCACAGGGTCACTACACAACCCTCGCCACCCAAACCAGAGAAGGGTACGGGCCGAGCTACGCTCTCGCTCCCCCCTCAAGAACTCTGGGGCAGGGCCAACACTCGCTACCCAAACTAGAGAAGGGCACGGGCCGAGCTACGTGGTCGCTTCCCCCCCCAGAACTCTGGGGTAGGGCCAACCCTCGCCACCCAAATCGAAGAAGGGCACGGGCCGAGTTACGCGCTCGCTCCCCCCTCAAGAACTCTGGGGCAGGGCCAACCCTCGCCACCCAAACCAGAGAAGGGCACGGGCCGAGCTACGCGCTTGCTCCCCCCTCAAAACTCTGGGGCAGGGCTAACCCTTGCCACCCAAACCAGAGAAGGGCACGGGCTGAGCTACGTGCTCGCTCCCCCCTCAAGACTCTAGGGCAGGGCCAACCCTCGCCACCCAAACCAGATAAGGGCACGGGCCGAGCCATGTGCTCGCTCCCCCCTCAAGAACTCTGGGGCAGGGCCAACCCTCACCACCCAAACTAGAGAAGGGCACGGGTCGAGCCACATGCTTGCTTCCCCCTCAAGAGCTCTGGGGCAGGGCCAACCCTCGCCACCCAAACCAGAGAAGGGCACGGGCTGAGCCACACGCTCGCTCCCCCCTTCAAGAATTTTGGGGCCGAGGAGAAGCGCAGACCGAGATATCCACTCGATCACCATCCTCCCAAGCAGACCCATAATCCTCGAGCGCTCGGAACTTGGGAAAAGGAAAACGACACGCGGGCCGAGGTAGGCCTCACATGGGCCAAGAACCGTTGGACAACGCCGGGTCCCGATAAAGTAGGCCCCCGATGTGACTCGTCGAAACGAAAGGACGCTTGGGAAATGCGCCATTAATGAAGACACACACCCCGAGAGGCAATGGATGACGAATCACGCCCAGCACCACCTGGCAAAGGCGGTTCCCATGGACGTGATTCTGAGGAGCCCATTGATGATGCCAGCTCATCGCATTAACTCCGGGGAAACCGTCAACAAAATCTCCCTATAAATACCCCCCCTCACCCTTCCGAAGGAGAGAAAGAAAAAGAAAAGGAAAATATGAGGACTCACCTCAATCCCCTCCACCAAGTATTAAAAGCTTCAAGACACCCCACCCGAACAAAAGGGAGGCGCCCGGCCATCGATGGATCCCACACCGACAGGCGATCGCTTCTACACGGCGGCCGCCGATGGACTATTCCTCTTACATACGGATTGCCAATGGGCTATTCCTCTTACACAAGGGGATCCCTGCCTGCCACTACTCCGACTGCTCTGGACCAGATGAAACAGTCGAATCGGAGGACTTGCGACGACTCGCTCCCCCCAACCCGCATCCGCTCCACCCCGACCCCCGCCGCCGCCTCCGCCTCGTCCCCCCCACCTCGTCCAGGGTTTCCCTTCGATGTAAGGACTCTCCAAAGAGACCTTACAACCCGTCATGGGCAAGAAGGCGAGAGACGAGGAAGCGCGCCACCGCCACCTCGTGCTCCTACTGTCCCAGGGTTTCCCTCCGACCTCCTATCGAGAACACCCTGTAAGAGCGATCTGATGGAGGACAACAACCAGACAGCTTTCTTGGAAAATCCAAGCAGCTGAAGAGACCTTGCAACCCTTCAACATAGGGGACGCGTAGAGGGACGCGACGAGCAACGGAAGAAAAGGAAAGCCGCCCTGCAGACAATAGTCCGCCCATCCTGATGCAGTTTACAAACAGGAGGGAACGACTCCCCAGCCCGCCAACGGTTCGGGTCGTACTTACCTAACTACCGCAGACTTTATCAAGACTTCATGTAATAGCTAAGTTTAAATTCCTATAAGGA
Organism: Scilla litardierei; assembly: GCA_030789695.1. Lineage (NCBI taxonomy): Eukaryota > Viridiplantae > Streptophyta > Magnoliopsida > Asparagales > Asparagaceae > Scilla > Scilla litardierei. Next base: position 14,854 of record JAULAV010006897.1, on the reverse strand, counting down.
TCAATGAAAAAGTTGCTCACGAAACAGTTGTTCAACACCCAAGCACCATCCAAGCACGTCCTAACTCATGAGCGACCTTGGCTGACTCCCATGGCGAGCTCGCAAGCCTCCACCTAGACCTGACTAGGGAATGGGCCGAGCTACATGCTTGCTCACCCCCACTCACGCGACTCAATGTGTAGCGCTACCTTTGAATTATACTTGAATTATATAAAGACAACAAAAATTCACACATGGCAGGGCAAAAATCCGCGTTATATTAGAAAGCAAGATGTCCTACAAATATAGCGAGGCGACTTGACAAGACGGGCCTCCCTCCAGATCCCCCTACCTATTGTAAAAGGAAATACAACAAGGTCAAGTTCCCTTACAGGACGCCCTACTGGTCCGTCCGTTCGCCTCCTTCAGGGCCGTCCCACGGAGCGCCGCCTGACCCTAGTTCTCCAGCTCCTAGCCCCTCTACGTTCGCCTCGAGGTTTCCCTCCTCCTCCTCGTCTTCCTCCTCCGAGGCCGCCAATGCCTCGAAATCGACCTCTAAAGGAGGGTGAAGAGCGAGATCTCTTTTCGTGACCCTCTGCAGACACGTGTTCCACCCTGCCCCCCGGCCGATCTCCAACCCCTCCTTTCGGCCCGTCTCCCGCGCCTTCATCTTGGCTTGGGCAAGCTGGGGGCACAAAGGTCTTCACCTGATACTCCCGAAACTCCTCCGTCCTTTTCGACAGCGCCTCCTCGGTGGCCTTCACCCGCGACTCCATGTCGCCCATCCTGACCCGGCACTGCTCGGTCTCTCCTTCCAGCTCGGTCTGTCGAGAACGACCAGCAGCGATCTGCTCCTCGAGCTCCTCTATGCGTAGCTGGTACTCCTCGAGCACGTTTGCTGCTCCGTAAAAGACTTCTTCAGTGTGACACACCTGGACTTCTCCTTGTCGAGCTTCCCCTTCATCCTTGCCAACGCGAGCTCAGCCTTGATAAGGGCGGAAGCACGAAGCTGCAAGGTAGCCAACGCTGTACTGGCCTGTACACATAAACATAGAAAAATTAGGCTCATCAGGGACAAACCCTGCAGTACCCCCAGCCTAGCCCGACAAGATACCTACGCGAGATGCCACGTTACGGTGGCCCTAGACGTTTCGGGCCCACATGCGCCAGGGATTCCCTATCCCTAGGTAGTTGGCAGTTCTTGGCGAGCCTCGCCGCCACGCCGGCCTCGTCGAAGACCGACTCGCCCTTGCCGACTGGGTAGATCGGCCTTAAAAGATCCTCTTTCGAAAACCTCTCGACGTCGGCCTTCTTCGACCGAAACATCACCAACTTCTCCTTATAGCCAGTGGGTGTAAGCCTCTCCAGAGCGTACCGGGGTAGCTGTAAGGCCACGATTCCTCGGCTGCCGACCCAATGCTGGAGCTCGATCCCACGGGCCCCCCTTGTGGAACGTATGTCGAATCAGGAGCTACCAATGACCCGGTCAGCCCCAGAGGCCCCCCTTCACCGACAGACGCCTGCTTATCCGACGGACTGTCATGCGTCTCCTTAGCTTCGAGGTCGATGGTGTGGGGAACGTCGATATGTCGGACACTTTCTGCAGACCCCCTCCCATGCCTGCACCAGGGACGGTCGGCCTCTCCACTGTTCTCTTCTTCCTCTTCTGTCTGCTGAACCCCTCGGCCTTCTTGGTCCCGTCCCCCTCACTCGGCCTTGGCCTCTTCTTGTGACCCTTAGCGCCTGATGGAGCGACCTGCTCCTTGGCAACAATCTCCTCGGCCATCATCTGCTCGACGATCATGTCCAGATCCTCGAAGGAGATGCTCATCGTCGGATCTACAAAAAGGGAAGAGTTCAGGGTGAGCGAATTCGAAATAAAAACCACTCGACTAAGGTTACCTTCAGGCCAGATGAGTCGAGCTATGATCTCCGGCCTGGCCAGGCGGGCATACTGCCTGCCCTTGGGGGGGGTATCGCCTCCAATCGCACCGCCTGCTCCACCTCGGCCTTGCTGAGCCTCACCCTTACCCTCGCTTAGGGACTGAGCACTCTCCAGCCCGACCAAAGGGTCAGATCGGTGGGCAGCGAGACAAACACATACGACCTGCGCCACCCTTTGATCTTCCCCAGCAGGCCCTGGATAAGGGGGTGACTCGTCCTCGTCGACAAATAACAGTGTGACCGGAATTTCTTAACCATGAAAAAATGGCGAAACAAAGAAAGGGTCGGGCTGACTCAGGACGTCGCACAGAGGACAAGAAACCTGACTATCGCACTAATGGAATTCGGTATCTACTGGCAGAACGACAGGCCCAAGAACTCCAGGACCTCGTGATACAACGGATGGAGCGGAACCGTAAGCCCTGATCGAAGTACGCCAGGTAGATCCCGACCTCTCCATCCTTCACGAAACAGACACGCTCCGAGGCTGTCGGCAGACGAACGTCATACGGTGGCCTGATATACTTCGCACGCACCCTGGGCACGACCTCTGTCCGCGCCTCCGACCTCTGAATCAGTACCTCGGTGGGCACCCCACCGGCCCCGCCAACGGTTACGGGTCCCCGCCTGGACGACCCCGCTTTCACCCCTAGGGGCCCCTTCCCCTTCCCTGGGCCCCCACTTCCCGCCGTAGACCCGAATCTGCTACGGCCCAAACGCCCGGGCGATACTCCACCAACAACCTCCACTGATTCTGCCGTGGAGCCACCCGTCGACCCCGACGACGAGGCTGAAGATGACGAAACCATACCGGAGAAAAGAAAATAATATACCTGCCAATTAGTCGCTATGGCGGCTGCGACGGTAGGGAAGACGGCGTAAACTCCGGCAACGACCTCGGCCTCCATGAAGGGAATCGCCTACACTCAAGAAATCTGCTCTAGAACACTCAGAAGCAAGAAAATCTCCAGCAGCAACTGCCACCCCTACTTATAGGCATCTGCTCTCTGATCTCCTCCGCTCGTTCCTGGCCACGGTCGCACATCCAGGCGGCCTGACGCTTCACCTGATGTCCCCTGTCACATCCCCCCACGCGTCTCTCGATAAACGGTCTGGACGTTTCGATTCCCGCCCATCTTTAATCCGATGTGAGCCCCGCGATTCGGCGGCGATTCGCAGCGGGAAATTCGAAATATATCCCCACCTTTTCCCTTCGTCTGGACTTTGTGACTACCCCACCGACGTCCGAGCCATCAAGGCGGGCCAAGTCCGGCAGGTCGACATGAGGCGCTCTAACCAAGAAGTCAGGGACAAGCATGAGTACGACCAGTCCGACTTAAAATGCAAGCATCAGCTCAGCTCGCCCGCGTAGGGCGACCTGAAACATACACCTACTTCGTCGCAACTTTCCCCCTACTCCTCACTCCGGCGCTCGTCCTAGTAGGAACGTTGGGGGCATTCATCACACGGTCTTACACATAACAAGAAGACCAGCGACCGAACAAAACAAAACAATATATATATATATATATATATATATATATATATATATATATATATATATATATATATATATATATATATATGAAAGGTTAGCGTAAAATTTTATTGAAAGAATATACAATGTACAATAATAGGACTGCCAGGCATGTGGTTTTAAAAGAGAGAGGAGAGGGCACAAGCGTCGTCACTCTCTACTAATAATCCCACATCCTAACAGTCACTATTCAAATTTACAATGTTTAACAACACCAAAACATATCTCAGCCCATATCTCTAAACTCCCAGTTACCAAATACGGTAGTCTCTTCAGTAGAAGACGGCTCTTGGTCATGCATAACTACTCTGATATCAGCTGCAATCCCATCAAAGACAATGGTCTTGCATCTCTTCACACCATCAAAGATGCGCAGGTTCCTCTCTTTCCAAATATGCCAAACAGTTGTAGCCAACACTGTTTTGGCCAATTTATCCAAAGCACTCTTTCCTCCATAAGTAGTTAAAAAGAAGCTTCCAATCTCCCTAAGTTCAGGATTAATAGGGGTCTTTACACCGAGCTTCAGCAAACACCTGCGAAGAATGTAATTAGAAAAGCTACATTCAAAAAATAGATGGTCAATGCTTTCCTCTTTGTTGTCATCGCACAATACACAATGGATAGGTGTATTAAGCCCCCATCTGCTAATAATATCCCTAGTAAGCAATTTACCCATGAAAGCTCGGAGTAAAGTAAGACACATTTTCGGTGAGTGATTGTTGTACCAAATGAGTCTGTGAAAGGGGAATGGGGTGCCTCGACGCCTAACTCCTTCCCAAGCCTGCTTAAAGTTGAAATTATCGCCAGGGATCCACTCCCAATCATCAGAACCTGGTTTTAGCCTGATGTGAACAAGAAGGTGCCTAACAGGGTCAATGCACGGGTCAGAGCTCCACGTCTCACCTTGCCAATAGTCCCGCACACTCTTCAGCTCGGCATCTTGAGGGATTTCGCAAATATTACATAGAGGCCCTTCAGGTAACCACGGGTCCATCCAGAACAACGTCCCCCTGCCATCACACACTCGCCGTCGGATCAACTTATAGCTAAGCGACCTGGCGCTCAGAATTCTCTTCCAGGTTCCCGAATTTGTTGGCTTTCCTTTGGCCGCAAAAAGTCCCCCAGGTGCACCATATTTTGCCCACATATGCTTGGCCCATATGCTGTCATTTGTGAGATATCTCCAGGTTAATTTTAGCCCTGCCGCCGTATTCAATTCCTCCAAGAGCCTGATCCCAACCCCGCCTTCTTTCTTAGGTTTACAGATATCTTCCCAAGCCCATGCTCTGGAAGATCCCAGAATGAAACGTCTACACATAGACGAGATGTTCCGTAGAATGCTGACAGGGATATGGAAAGCATGCATCCAAAAAGTGACAATCCCATAGATAACTGTTCTAACCAATTCAATGCGGCCTGCTACCGACAGAACAGAGGAGCTCCAGCCCAACATCTTCTTCTTGCACTTGTCAACTAGCTTAGCAAAGTTTGTAGCCTTAGGGTATTTTGAAGAGAGGGGGAGGCCTAAGTAGGTAGAAATTGTTGTAGCGATCTGGATCCCCAGAATATTTGCCAAAACATTCTTCTTACTATTAGCCCCCTTGCTAAACAAACCAGCACTTTTATCCCAATTTACCTGCAGCCCGGTGTAATGATAAAAATCCTCCAACAAGTTCCTGATGCCCAAAAAAGAAGTCTTGTTTGCTCGACAGAAGACCAGAAGATCATCAGCAAACAAAAGGTGGGAAATAGATCCCGTGCGCCGCATTGGATGAATGGTCCCCATATTAGTGGCTCTGGTAATCAAGATAGAAAAAGCCTCCATAGTGATAACGAATAAATAGGGAGAGAGGGGGTCACCTTGCCGAATGCCTCTATTGCCTTTGAAATAACCATGTGGAGTCCCGTTAATCATGACAGAATAAGTGGGCGAAGATATGCATTCCTTGATCCATTCCACAAATATATCAGGAAATCCTAACTGCCGCAGGAAATAAAGAATGAACTCTCTGTTGACGGTGTCGAAAGCTTTTCTCAAGTCAAGCTTCAGACAAGCTCTACCTCCCATAGGATTGCTAAAGTCTCTTATCTGCTCGTGAGCTAGGAGAGTGCAGTCAGACAGCAGCCTTCCTTTGAGAAAAGCAGCTTGGTTTGGAGATATAAGGTCATGAATCACCTCTTTAATCCTGTTGCAAATTATTTTACTGATGATTTTATATAGCACGTTGCAACAGGCAATAGGCCTATAATCACTCAACGACGAAGCATTGTCGTTCTTAGGAACAAGGGTCAGGAAAGTATGATTGACAACTCTGAGAAGAGATCCAGACTTGAAAAAAGATTTTATAGCAGAAGTTACCTCATCTCCAATCAGAGTCCAGTTGTGCTGGAAAAAGAAACCATTGTACCCATCTGGCCCCGGGGCCTTGTCTGCCCCAATCTGAAAGACTGCCATCCTAATTTCCTCATCAGACACCCTTCTGCTCAACCAAACCGAAGCCCCTTCAGTTAATATACGCTTTGGAACAAGCTTAGGGAAGGTAGTGTTGTAATGATTCTGGTTATAAAGTTCCTCAAAGAAGGAGGGCGCCTCAATTTTCAGATTTTCCAACACAATATTCCGACCCCCATTTATATCAACAAGATGAGATAGATTATTGCGGCACAGCCTTGACTTCATAGCCGTATAGAAGAACTTGGTATTCTTATCACCAAGTGTCAACCAGTCCTGTCTACTTTTTTGCCGGTACATCTCTTCTTCAAGTTTCATAGCATTAATTAGATTCTTCAGGAGCTGCTTCTCTTTATGTTGTATGGAGCTAGCGGAATGGAGATTAGGGTCTTTGCGAGTATCCTCTAGCTCCATCCTATATTTCTTCACCAAGTTTGCCGCATGATAGTCACTAGCCCATGCACGCAGAACAGGCTTCAGTCTTTTTAGTTTCTGAGTTAGCTTAAACATGGGCGTCCCCTTCTCAAGATTTTTCCAACTAGATTCAATAGCATCTTTATAACCTGGGCATTGGATCCAATAGTTAAAAAACTTGAAAGGCTTGGGGTTAGAGGAAACCTGATTATGAAGGTACACCACCATGCGGGAATGGTCGCTTGTTAGAGGATCCAGATAACTGATAAAAGTCTCTGCCAAGATATGCAACCAGGAAGTATTGCAGAAAACACGATCTAGTTGTGCGGCGATTCGGTCATTGCCAATACGATTATTACACCAGCTTAATTTGTTTCCTGTGCTCTTCAGCTCCTGCAGTGAACACGTGCTCATGCATTCATTAAAATCAAGAACCGCAGACTCTTCAAGCTTCCTACCACCAATCTTGTCTTTGGTATAGAGAATACTGTTGAAATCGCCACCCACCAGCCATGCAGAGTTATTAATCAAAGTAGCGTCATTCTCAATGCTTTTCCATAGTGCTTTCCTCTCCAAAATTGTGTTTCGGCCATACACGCCAGTGATAACACAAGAAAGCCCTCCAACATTAGAGCAAGTTACCGAAATGTGTTGGTCCGAGCTAGATAGAAGATTGGTTTTCCAGATGGCTGGGTTAAACCCCATAATGATACGCCCCCCCCGGGGCATGGTCATTGTTATCATGGGAGATCCACCCCTTTGGGGTAACCAAATTATTTCCAGAAGATGGCAACTTTAGCTTAGTCTCCAAAAGAATAATTGCAGACGGATTAATAGAGGTTAAACTATTCCGCAGGTCCCTCCTACGAACCTGGTTATTAAGTCCCCTTGAATTCCAAAACAAAATTGTCATTGATCAGATTGAGTGTGAGATTGAACCTGGCCACAGGAGGTTTGCGGCATCTGAGATCTGGTTCGCCTTCCTGTCGTCGGCACACATGAAGCACTTTTCTTCTTACCAGCTTTAATTTCAGCCCTTCGGCGTATCTGCTCTTCCACCTCCACATCCCATTCCGGGTTCTCTATAGTCATGCCTTCAGGAACTCTATCCATATACAAATCATTTCTGTCATCAAGCAAGGAGGGTAGCTGTGAATATAAATCAGAGTAGGAAGGTCCCGTATCTGAGCTCAGAGTATTAGGCACAGCAGTTTGATTGACCATAGGCGTAGCAGTTGGGTGGATAGGCCCAGGATTAGGGATCCCTGCACCAATATTTGGTCCAGCGAATAAATCCGTACCCGCATGGCCTTCTGTGCCTATTTTATCCACGGTCGGATAGATAACATTACCGATTGCCACAGATGGTAGCTCGCGTACCTCTTTCAGCGGGTCTGTGCTCCCATCTCCAAGTGCATTGAGGTGCAAGGCAGTGGGCTCCTTAGTCCCCAGTTTCATTGTAGTAGCTATTTGTTGGATTGACATATTCTTTGTAGAATTCTGTTCATTCAACATAACAATGTTCTCAACTCTATGCTCAGTGAGCATACAAGTTGTGGCTAGCACCTGCTCACTTTGAGACACCTGCTCACTTCCAACAGCTTGTACCTGATCATTAATCTTGCAACCCCCCTCCTTCATAGGCTGCTTCTCAATTTGTGATAAGCAATTGGCCGTAGATCCCAGATTCTTATCCGTAGGAATGTGTTGGATTGAAGGGAGCTTAATCTTCGTTGGACACTGAGCATCAGTGTGTCCAAAACATACACAGGTACTGCATCGAGGAGGCTCACCTTCAAATTTTGTGTCGACAGTTACAATCGAACCATCATCCATCTCCACATCAAATGATGTAAGTAGTGGGGATGAAGCATCAATTTCAATCAGGCACCTGGCATATGAAATTCTCTCTAATTGGGCAGTAGCTCTATCAAGGCACAAAGGAGTACCAAGAACCGATGAAAGGATGTTAAGGCCTTCCAGATTCCACATGTAGAGAGGGACACCGTGTAGCTGAACCCAGACGGGAATGGAGGATAGGATATCCCGATCATGCCGCAAATCGAGGCTCCATCTCTTGAGCACAACCAGCCGCCCCTCAAATAGCCATGGACCCCCGGTCAGGACCCTATTGCACTCCTCCGGAGATTCAAATCTGAAATAGAAGAACCCGTTCTCTTTACTGTAGATTTTAATCCTCCTCTTCGGTTTCCAAAGCCTCTCCACCCAAGCTACTATTTGGCTATAATATGGAATATCTCCCAGAACATATCCCACTATAGTATTCTTCCAGTTTTCCGCTCCACGGTGGACTAGTTCTTTAGGGAACCTGGCACAAACAGATCCATCATCCCGAACCTTAGGAGGAACATGAGACATGCCCAAACTTGCCCCGTACGTGCGCCGATTGGCACATACATCAATCCAAGAGCGTTTGGATCCCTCAGTAGAAACATTGATGGTGGTAGATCTAACAGGCATACTATCAGACATGTTGCGTGCGTGTCCTGGCCAAGGTGGGGCGAACCTTGCCTTGCCTGTTGGTAGTACAGGGCGAGGGCCTCTCTCGTCCATCACCTTGCATGATACCCCCTCTCCAAGCCTAACTTTGCCAGCTGGGTGAAACGAATGCCAACTTCTCTTCATAGGAGGCCCGCTCTTAATCCCCCCTCTTCTCCGGACCATCTGCCAACCATCGCCATGGTCCAGAACCGATTTCCTACTGTCAAGGCCCCCTCTTGAAGCGTTGAGGTGGAATCGGCCCTTCAGATCTCCATTGATCAAAGGGTTCCCATCATGCTGTCTCCCGTGCCCTAGGTCAGACAAATTCGAACCAAGGATAGGGTTAGCAGCGATCTTAGTACTTACTCCATGTGAATCTCCGACGCCCTGCCCCTCAGCGACAGACTTCCCCTCAGGATCAACAGAATCTCCTTCATCGCCAATCGCCAGAGCCGCCATTTTTTCTATATATATATATATATCGACACACACACACACACACACACACACACACACACACACACACACACACACACACACACACACACACACACACATATATATATATGAGGAGGGATCAAATGACCCCCAAAAATAACCCCCAAAAATGACCCCCTATCAAAAATCCTATGCCCCCATTTCTTCAGAAGATCCGAACAGTTCATCTTGATCTCCACCCTCTAAATACCTGACGCACCAATTTTCAACCCGATCCCATGTGTTTTGCCCGTTCATCAACCATTCGCAAAAGTTCTGTTCGTGGGAAACCGTTAAATTTAGGACGGATGGATGAACGGGAAAAACACATGGGATCGAGTTGAAAATTGGTGGGTCGGGTATTTAGAGGGTGGAGATCAAGATGAACGGTTCGGATCTTCCAAAAAAAATGGAGGGCATATGATTTTTGTTAGGGGGTTATTTTTGGGGTCATTTTTGGGGGTCATTTGATCCCTCATATATATATATATATATATATATATATATATATATTTCATTTAACTTGACAGATCGTCTGCTTTACAACACAGGATCACACCCGGACATACAAAATCTCCATCACTCCCCTACGATTACGAGCGCCCCTGCTCCGTCACTTCCTCCTCCATCTCTCCCGGCGAGGGCACGTCAAGTTTAGGAAAATCAGCCCTTAGCTCGGGATGCAGATTCGCCAGTCGGGCTTTCATCTTCTCCATTCCTTGGAGAACGCCTCCCTCCCTTGCCTCCGTCATCATAGGGATTAGCTCCTCATCCTGATAACGGCAGACCGCGGCGTTGATCGCGTCCTGATCGATCGTCGCCCCGCCCTCTAGCCGCTTCTTCAAGACGGCCTTCTCCTTCATCCCCAACTCGATTGCCAGGTTCATCTCGACTATCCTCCTCTGCTGAACTTCGATCACGTTTTTCTTGCTGGCCGCCACTACGGTGTTCCGCTTCAAGATATCATGCCGTGTCTCCTCTTCCTCCTAAAGACGGCGAGCGATTCGGGCCCCCTCCCCTTCTCTTCCTGAAGCTGGCGGGAAAGCCAAGCCCCTTGCTCCTTCTCTTTGTCGAGCTGGCGAGCAAGCCGGGCCCCTCGCTCCTTCTCTTCCTCCAGCTGGCAGGCGAGCAAGGCCCCCTTGCCCTCTTCTTCCTTCACATGATGGGTGAGCTTGGCCACCTCCGCCTCCCTTCCTCGCAATTGGCTCCGTACCTCCTGAAGTTCGTCCTTTGCCTCGTCTCGAGAAGCCTGAACTGTGGCCACAGGGGTGTGGTGCTGCAAGCCCACCGCAACCGATATCGCCTGCCAAAGAACACGACCCAGTCAGGACACAAATTAGGAGACCCCAAACGTAAAGTAGGAAGTTCACTTTACCTCCAGGATATGCCACACAGCGGTGTCGCACAACCTCTCCGTCCCCACGTTGGTTAAGAATTCGTGATCCTGGGGCAGCACGAGGTACTCTGACAGCCGGGCTGTAACCCCGACATCCTCGAAGACTGAATCCTCCCGATTTACCCGATATGGCATTCGATGAAGGTCCTCGCCGGGCATGGCCTCGGCCTCGGCCCTCGTCAGCTTAAAACGGGCGAGCGCCCTCTCGCAACCTGGGTGCGCCTCTCTCCCCATCTCCTACGGGAGAACTCCATAGGGCCACTTCTCGACATGAGGGGGCCGGCGGTGCTTGCCCGAGGTTAGAACCCTCAGGGAAGCCGTGCTAACTATCTCCGGGTAGGGCGGGCCACCAAACATGGTCCCGCCAGCTCGAGCAGAAGGAACGTCCGGTTGGACCCCTGCCACTTCCTGTTCACCTCGTCCCCGGTCGGAGCCTCGGGGATAGTGCTGACCGCGTCCAGATCGGCCGAAGCATCTGGTGCAACCCCGCCAGTCCGGAGGGAAGGAGCACCAGGCTCGGGCCCATGCTGCCTCTTGTCAGCCTCCTCCACAATAGGAACCTCGGTGCTCCGCCTTTGGGCGGCCACCTCTGCCGGTGCTTCTTCGCGCATCACGCCGTTGCCCTTATCCACAGGGACGGTCTTTTTCGTTACCCTCACTCCGGCCGCCCTCAGCACTTCCTCCCGCGAAAGCATCGGGTCCTCACCTGCAGAAAAAAGAGAAATCAACGTAAGTCTACGCAAAGGCCCGCCAGAAGGAGAATACCTATGGGCCAAAGCTCCTGGGCGAGCCGATCATCCTGCGTCAAGTCCGTTAGCCGGCGGTCCGCCTCGGGTAACTCTACCAAAATCTGGGCATTCGCCATGAGTTCGTCCGTCATGTCCACCTCCTCACCCACCAGAGGATTCAGAGCCCCCCAGTTCGACATCAACACCGCGTCTGCCCGCATCACAATGAAAACGAAGCTCTCCGCCCAACCATCATTAGTGTCTGGTACCCCGATAATGAGTTCTCGTCCTCTCCTCACATGGACGCAATAATACGCCCCACACTTCCTCACCCCAAAGAAATACTGAAACAAAGCTAAGGACGGACTCAAAGAACTGGCGAGACACAAGACGACGAACCCGACCAGCAGACTAAAGGAGCTAGGCACCAGCGCGCAGATCGACAGCTCCAGGAAATTCAGAAGATGGAGGAGCTGAGGATGAATGGGGAAGCGGACCCCTAACTCGAGGGACTGGACATAAACTCCAACTTCGTCGTCACGGGCCCAACACACCCTCTCATCGGGCCCGGGCAGCCGCACTTCACAGGGCGGGGAAACGAACCTTGCGCGGATCTCCTGAATGTTAACCCGATCCAGCTTACACGGGATAGCCGCGACCGACCTCGGTGCGTCAGTTCGGCCTCTACGCAGTCCGCCACCCACCTCCATCGATTCAACCCTACTCATCCCACCTATTGCCGCACCCAAAGAAGGAAGCCATCGGCAGATGAAATGTGAAATTACATGGCCGAACCATCGAACTGAGAAGCTGGCCGAAAGCAGATCCCCGATAAAAGAACCGGTGGCAGCATCGGTGAACGATGACTGGAAGCTGTGAAGCACGAGCGGATAAAGAAATCGCGAAGAACTTTCCACAAATCCCCTCTCCCCATACTTATAGCAAACCTCGGGCCATCCCAACTGTCGCCGGCCCGCCACGCGACGTTCATCGATGCACCTCTGACACCTCGTCTGCCACGACAATCATTTCAACCATGCGTCACCTGTCCAATGGCGGAGATGCATCGTCTTCCACCCTTTCAAATCCAATAATGGCTATCGGGGTGGGAACATCGAGACAGCAGCCGACGCTTCCTAACACAGAGCAAGGTCTGAGCTGTTCTCTTCGGGAAGGGATGGCGGTACATCATCAGATTCGAGCCGGGGAACCGCCCCGAACTCGAATGCCGGGGGCAATTGTTACGACCTAAAGATCGTGATAGTCCGACTTTCTATCTCTGGTCACAAAACACCCCACCTACGTCATTCTTCCATCCCAAGGACCAGTGGGCCCAGTGCTAGGGCACCAATCCTGCGACTTCAGAGACCGGCGCTTAACTCGCCCATGACAGAGCGCCAGGTTACCCCGGAGCCCGACACGGCCGAAGGAAGGGCACACCCTGCTATGGGCAATGGCGGAGTCGCACTCCTCCAGGGTCCCGGTCATCACCCGACTCGCCCTCCAGCTGCTTGCCGAGAACAACGCGTAAAGTACGCTGTCGGACAATGTGCCCGCCAACCGAGGCAACTTGGCGACCCCATCAGTATAGCCGTACCTCGGACATGCACCGACGACTCTTTGGCACATCGGACGTGACAAACCACCTGTACAAAGGACACTACTGTCACTAACGCCGCCCGACCATCTGGCAAAGCCTCCCTGGCAGCTGCGCCCCCTGACACTTAACGCTTTTGGCCCTGACACCTGACAAAAGCCCCCCTGGCCGTTGCGCTGTCTGACAAAATAGTGGCCAACACTCCTGTTCCTGACATCCTCGTCCGAAGCTTCTGCCGACAACAGGGCCAGCTCAGCACGCCGAGTTAGCATGCCAGATCAGCCCCATCTAACCGCCTTCCGACAGGTATAAATACCCCTTCACTTCTTACGGTGAAGAGGTTGGTAAATTTACTCTCAATTTCACTATTCACACACAAGAGCAAAGGTCGTCCATATCTTTGTTCTTCCACTCATAGCTTGTCACGTACGATCGGCTCACCCTCAGTCTGACCTACGTGCCTAGCCCCCGCTTTAAGTCCTGTTACTGACTTAGGCATCAGAGAGGCTAAGGGTTGGACCCAACCTGGCCTTTCTGACGAGTTGCTCCTTGCACAGGTCAGCTCGTCGTCACCAGTCATGCTCGCCATCAGCCCAGGCCGTCTGTAACGACCCGCTCTCGGAGACCCGTTACTTATTTGATAATTACGCAGGTCCTGCAGTTAACCAGTGAAACCAAAATAGCCACGATGCAGATATGTACAAAAATACCCAAATAGTGTCCAATTATTACAATCCATACCGTACAAAATGTTCCAACCAACGTACTGAAAGAAAGAAAGTACACAACTGAAAATAACTCTGAAAGCTGCGGTCTCAGGGTCAAACTTTGGCGCTATCAACTCAAGAGCATCTGCCTCCATGTGTACGTCGTCTGCGGTGCCACAGAGATGGAACCGTAGGTAAGTTACAACAATTCTAACAATAGTAGTAAAAGCTGTGTACAAGCATGTGAATGAACAGACTATGGAACTTAACTACGTTCAAAAAGTAAAGGAACATCAGTCATATATGCAAGTGCAATAAATAAAGTATGAGAGCAGCAACGATGACATGGCATATATGACATGGTATTAAAGCAGGTAAAGTAACAATAATAGTAAAGTAAACATGCATGTGGAGTAAAACAGGCAGCAAGGTAGTAAAGCAGGTTAAGCAGGTGAAGTAAAGTACTGGTGGCTACATGTAGAAGCAGACCAAAGTGAAACTAAAGTACGGTGTCTGTTTCGTTATCTCTTCCACATGCACAATTGATGATGGAGTCTGCGTCCTAGTTGATGGGCACAAGACCCACTTTTATACCGTGGCCGAGATACAGGAGCCCATAGAGCCACCTGCACCTACCATGGAGAGGGCCAAGCCATAACATACAGTGCCTCGAGTTCCAGGACGAAATCGAAGACATAGACAAAAAAGGGAGAAGATCAAATTCACTTTACCTACTATACCAGAGGAACCCGAGGAGGAGGCCGAAGCAGTGCATCGCGAGGAGGCCGAGCTATATTTATTTTACATATTACATGCGGAGCCAGAGACTTTTGCCAAGGAGATCGTGCGTTGGGACAAGAACACATCCATTCATGAGGATCCCGAGCATCACCCTCCTCCTTCAGAGCTTCTACAGCCACCTCGTCCTTCCACTGACTCTGAGGACCACTCACCAGAGCTTACTGCTCCCCTTCAGGGAGATCTCTTCACCTCCTCGCCCTTTACATTTGATTCCCCTCCAGTGTATGATGTTTATTATGATTCGGATTTCAATGACTCATTGCACCTTTTGTAGGATACACATACATACTATCAAGAGGTACAATGGGACGTATACGAGG